>PVHY01015008.1:0-37010 GCA_004024945.1 Uropsilus gracilis
ATCTTTATAAAGATTTCATTGAGTTCTGCAACTGAGTTAGGGTATATTCCCATTTTAATATTAAATCATTGAATACATAAACATGGGTATTTTTCCAATTTTTAAGTCTTCAGCTTCATTCAACAAATATTTTGTCTTCTTTGCTATTTTTTTCCCTAAGTTATTTTTTGTTATGTTTTGGTAAATGGAATTGATTTCTTCATTTTCAGATTTTCCTTTGAAAATGTGTAGAAATAGAATTGATTTTTTTATATTAATATTATATTTTGGAAAGTTCCTGTAGTTTGTTAATTCTAATCGTATTTTTTGGGTCTTTTTTTTTTTTTGTGGGTTCTTTAGGGTAGTCTAAATATAGGCTCATCAACAATAAAGATAGTTTGATTCTTTCTTTCCCCCTTTAAAGAAGATGGCATTTGTTTACTTTCTTGTCTAATTCTGGCTAAACTTTCAATAAAATGTCGAATAGAAACTGCAAAAGCAGAGACCTTCTTTTTTCCCTCTTCCATCCTCTAGTATTAGGGAGAACATTCAGTCTTTTATCTTTAAGTATGATGTTTGCCCTGTTTTTTCATTATATGCCTGTTACCTGACTGAGGAAGTTTCCTTTTGTTCTTTATTAGATGCCTATCAACTAAACCAGGTTAATTGGTTGGTTTTAAAATCATAATTGAGTATTGAATTTGGTCATTTCTTTTTCTTCTCATATCTGTGAAATCATGACTTTTACCTTTTAATATGGCATGTTATGTTAATTTCATTAAACCATTTTTGTATTCCTGGCTTAAAATCCCACTTGATTCTGATGCATGATCCTTTATATATATATATATATATATATATATATATATATATATATTTTTTTTTTTTTTTTAATTAGTCAGTAATTTGTTGAAGATTTTTGTATCTATATTCATAACAGATACTGTCTCTAGTTTTCTTGTGATATCTTTGTCTTATGTAGTCTCAGGGTAATATCTCAGAAATAATGAGAAGCATTCTTTTGTATTCAGTTTTGGGAGAGAGTTTGTGAAGGATTGGTATTAATTCTTCTTTAAATATTTTCTGGAATTTATCAGAGAAGTCATCTGGACCAAGACTTCTTTGTTGAAAGGTTTTTGATTCCTAATTACAATCTTTACCTGTTACAGGTCTATTCAGAATTTTTACTTTCCTTGAGTCAGTTCTGGTTGTGTGCTTTATAAATTTTCTAAATTTGGACATTCATTAGTCATGGGAAGCCCTTAAAATCTTTAAAAAAAATCTGTAAGGTCAGTAGTGATGTCTCTTCTTTTTAATAATTTGAGTTTTCTTATAATTTTGTTTCATCAGCCAAGCAAAAATCTTATTTTGTTGATATTTCAAGGAATGTTTGGGTTTATTGATTTTTCTCTGTTTTATTAACTTCTACTGCAATCTAGTCTTCCTTTAATTTCTCTTCCTTTGGATTTAATTTACTGTTACCCAATTAGGTGAAAGATGTGATTGGTTACAGATTTGAGATCATTGTTCTCATTTAATGTGCTGATAGATCTAAGTAGCCTCTAAGCATTGCTTTATATGAATTCCCTCAGTGTCTTCTTGACATTGACTGATCCCTTGGTATTTTGTCACCTTCTCTTTTGCTCCCCCCACTAGTCTTATGACCTTTTTTCTGCTTAGCCCTTACTGAAATATACAGAGAATGGAACTAACTTCATCTTGTATGTTCTTACCGAATTCCTATGTAGTTATATAAAGAAGGTAGTATTATTATCTTATTTTTCTAGTTCAGACCATTTAAGTACGTTAACTTTCTAGGTAATCTTACCAGTACATATTGTCATTGTGTTCTGTCTCATGATATATAACTTCTCCTTGGTGATTTTTCTTGTAGTGCCATTTATATACAGATGATACGCAAATCTTTTCCACTGGACTAGACTTCTTTGCTGAGCTTCAAAATTAAAGTCACTTATCAGATATCTTTGAGTGTTTGTCCTGCAAACCTTAATCAAGCAGAGCTTCTTCCTCCTCACTGCCCATACCCTTTCCTCTAAATTTACTTTTCTACCATCTGTCTTGATCAGTGTTGTCATCTGCTATTCACATTTCCCTACCATGAGAACTGGTTCACTTCTTTCCCATGTTGTTCTCTGAAAGTTGCTTTCTTCTAGCATGCCTTCGACAGCCTTGTTATATGACCAACCCTGTTTTTTGTGAAATCTTCCTCAAGATTTCAGGTAGAACAACAATTGGAAAAATTCATAATTTGACCACACATCTACCAGTTGGATTGTTGAATCCTTTCCTATGTCAATCTAATCCTGTGAGCTTTTATTGAGTAGGTACCAAGTTTATTTATTATTTAGAGGTGCTTTATAAATGCTTGTAAGGTTAGTGGATGGGTTTGAGGTAAAGAAATATAGTTTTTAGTTTAGGGGAAAAATGTTAGAGAATTGAGGGTCAATGTGGAATTATTTCCCCAAATCTATTTTATAACTTCATGTTGGACTTTATACCCTTAACCCTACCTCTATCCTGTGTGTCTTTCAAGTTCCTGATGCCTTGCACCTCCATAGGGAAGTCATTCTTGATATCCCAGGTTTCATCAGGTTCCTTTTGAACCCTCTTTTTTATTGGCACTGTTCTTCAGCAGCACTTTTGTGATGAAAATTATTAACCATTAAGGTTGTGAAGTTTTATTTTTGATACCTGTCTGCTCTGTTTGATCTTAAGTCCCAGAACTTGACCTTCATAGGAAGCACAGAAAATATTTCTTCGATAAGTGAATAATAGTAATCTCTTCCTTTTGCTTCTTAGAGTTTGCTTTCTATATTTTAGTTGCGATAATACTGGAGATAATATAATGCTGTTTAGCATGAGTATAACCATATCCACCCTACACAGACAGAGTGTGAGCTGATGATGAAAGACACTTTTAGGGAATGTTCAGCTTGTTTAGATGCTTATACTCCAGTTTAAAGTTAAACAGCCATAATATAAGGCAATGTAGGGTGAAGACTCTGCCTTTCATGCGCAAAGAGAATTTCTCATTGGGATGCAGAGAAAAGCTTCCCACTGGGTTCCACATGCCATTGCATTTTTTACAATGTAGAGCAGTTCATCACTCTGGAATATTTGTGAATTGGTCATGATCTCATGAGCATGTAATAGACTAATCAAACGGCATCAGCCTTTCACAAGTCTTCTGCTATTAATGAAATCCTGGCACATTCTGTATTCTCTTTTGGTATTGACATTTCTCCAGTTACTTGGTGGACTTGCATACACAGTGCACACAGAACAGCTGAGTTAACTGCTTGAGCAGGTTTGGAGACAAATACACACAGTGAAATTGGAGGAAAATCCCAAGATGGGAGGCCCCAGTCTGGGCTTTCATCAGATGTTCTGTCAACTGGCAGACATATCCACTGTGTACTCCCATTTCCTTCTTGGTTAATTATGTGTAATAATTTCCACTGGCTCTGAAAATGACTTTGTGGAGCAATGCCTTTATCATTTGTCCCACAGTTACTCTAAGATTAGAAGAGTAGGCATCATATATCAGTTGCCTGGAGAAAATGGAGTCTGCTTTGTATGATCATATTATTCATCTCCTTTAGTTTGAAAACTTTAGATTTTTAATAATCTGCTGTTTGTGTGTGTGCGCTCTATGTATTTCCTTTCCAAATAAGGGACAGAATGAATTATATTTGATAATCTATATGTGAGGAGAGTATATTTACCCCTTGGACTAGGGGAGATGTTTGTGATGAAAGGAAATTCCATTCTATTCCATTTTAGTGTCTGCAGTAGTTTGTACTACTAATGATTCTTGAAAATAAAACTATATATGTATATATGTAATATATATTTTAGCTTTGATGAGTGAAAGGACTCTCCAGGCTTCTTAGCTGTCAGTTCTGTCTTTTTAGTGGCCTAGGTGATCCCCACCCCAATGCCACCATTCTCTGTTTGATGCCCTGGAAGTGGGCATCAAACACCACACCAATGTTTTCATTTGCATCCTGTCCTCCCTTCCCTTTGCATTTTTTATTGTGTCATGCCAATTTTTCAAGGTAGTAGAGATTTCTTGAGTTAATATAACAGTAAATAAATATTAATAGCATTTTCTTTCCCTTTGCTCACTCCCTGTCCTTTTACAGTTTTCTTTTTTAGTATGGCAGGCATATTGGGTATTCCCATTACTTCAGGTAAAACAATAAAACTGTTGTGATTGTGTGTGTGTGTGCTGGTGTTGGTGAGGTAATTAATTTCTGTGTCTCATCAACTCTACTTCATCTGGCCTGTTGGGCATCTTTCCCCTGAGAATGGGGTGATTTGTGAGTGAAGATTCTTAGAACATGGTCCAAAACAGAGAAATAGACAGCTCCAGTTAGCCAGATCCACTCTCCTTTTGAAAACTGGTGATTGACTATATTCATTGACTTTAGAGTTAAGAAATTTTTTAATGAAATTTGAGTTGTTTTTATGTTAGGAGAATGAAAGCAAACTTGAGTATCTCAATGGTCTGTTTTAGCTATCAAAAGAGGGTAAGGCAGTTCTTTTTGAGGTTTCTTATTAATTCTCTCCAACCTTGGTTCCCTTGCTAGGTGCTTCCTGGCTGCTAGTGGGAGCCCTCCAGCAACATGCCGGAACAGAGCAATGATTACCGGGTCGCCGTGTTCGGTGCAGGTGGCGTTGGCAAGAGCTCGCTGGTCTTGCGGTTTGTGAAAGGCACATTCCGGGAGAGCTACATCCCTACTGTGGAAGACACCTACCGGCAGGTGATCAGCTGCGACAAGAGCATCTGCACACTGCAGATCACAGACACCACGGGCAGCCACCAGTTCCCCGCCATGCAGCGTCTGTCCATTTCCAAAGGGCATGCCTTCATCCTGGTCTACTCCATCACCAGCCGGCAGTCACTGGAGGAGCTCAAACCCATCTACGAACAAATCTGCGAGATCAAGGGGGATGTGGAGAGCATCCCCATCATGCTGGTAGGGAACAAGTGTGATGAGAGCCCCAACCGCGAGGTGGAGAGCAGCGAGGCAGAGGCCCTGGCCCGCAAGTGGAAGTGCGCTTTCATGGAGACCTCGGCCAAGCTCAACCACAACGTGAAGGAGCTCTTCCAGGAGCTGCTCAACCTGGAGAAGCGCAGGACCGTGAGCTTGCAGATTGATGGCAAGAAGAGCAAGCAGCAGAAGAGGAAAGAGAAGCTCAAGGGCAAATGTGTGATCATGTGAATCCCCTTCCCCAGAGCAGCTGTGTTCCCCTGCCCCACCTCCCCCACCATGTGAACCCACAGTCGTCAGGGTAGCATGTACAATGCCCACGTGTTCAATGTTGCATTCTGACCAAAATGTGCCCTCTGTCCTTAAGAGGGCATTCCACACACCACCAGTCAGCACCCGTCTCCAAAATCAGGGAGCCTGCCAGACTGTGAAAGTGGAAACCATGCTCAGCCTCACACAGAACTGACAGGTACCGGCCATTTCTAAGGGTAATTTGACATCAGGAGGCAGCAGGCAAGGCTGGTTCCTGTGGGAGCAAGTGTACAGGGAGGAGGCTCTTTTGTCTGCATGCAGCAAGAGAAGGTGAACTTGAGGTTGCAGGCACCACCCCCAGGTTAGGGCCGCTCTGCTTGGAGGCCAAGGACGGCATTGGGGGAGCGAGGGGAGGTGCAGCAAGAGGTGAGGAGACCAGGCCAAAGTTTTCCCTTCTGTGGCTCTTTACCTGAATGAAAACCATCATAACCTCCCCCTGCAGGTGTTCACTGTCCATCCCCAGCTGCCCCTCAGCCTTGCTACCCTGAGGGATGTCCTCTCCTCTCTAGATCTAACGAGCAAGTACCTATTAGAGTTTTTGCATTCACATATAGTACAGAGTTCACTAGAAGCGTGCTGCTCTGTGAGAAGTTCTTCAGTATTTAACGAGGATGCCGTGACCTCCCCAAATGCGGCCCCCAGGCCTCGTGCATTCCTTTCCAAGTGTTTTGGAAATGTGAAGTTTCCTCCCTTTGACCCGTCAGGGGTATAACTTCTTCCAGCTCTCAGATTTTAAATAAAAGCAATTAAAGTAGCTATTTTTAGGTATTTCCTTTTTTCCTCCAAGGTAATTTTCTTCTTTTAAATAACTCTGTATCCAGCTGGGAACAGCCAACCATGGCCATTGAAGAACAGAAGCACATCCATTTTCTAAATGACATGAACATGTAAATGCCATACTTTGCACCTTAAGGAAATACTTTGAAACAGAAGTCCTTCACTGTGTTTTTTCAGGATCTCTCTGTAACAGAATATGTTCCTGGAAGATGTGTCCAAGTGATAGTTGATCATGCATGTTTCATTTACAGCTGTCTTGGAAGAGTGGTTCAGTGCCGCTTTACTCTGGAAACAATGATCTTTTCCTCCCAATGATCTGTGTGCATCCTTGGTTCTTCAAACTGAATTACCACCACTGATGACTCCTGTATGAGTGGCTGGAGACAGGCCCTTAGGCTGCTAGTCATTTGCAGAGCCCAGCCCACTGGGCCTAATTACTCTGCCATCATCCTGTCTGGTTTTGCTCTGCTTCCGGAAAATTCTGTGGCGGAGGCTGAGTGCTGTTTGCCCCAGACCTCTGGCCCCTACTGCGGAATCATCCTGTCCCGATGGGAGCAGTGCCTGCCTGGGCAGAACTGTCAAGTTCAGGACATTTGCAAGTACCGTCTGGGGGCTCCTCTCTCCTGCATCTGGAGTCCCTTCTGCATCCCCCCCCCAACCCTAGCAGGGCTGTGGCCTCAGTAGTAGCTGTTTTCTGCTGCCCCTGCTTTTCTTTCTTTAGCTCTTTCTGGTTAAATTGTCTTGCTTTTGCTTACCCTGTCTGCCCTGCTGACAGCTCACCCTTGTGATGTGTTGCGTGTATGGGAAGCACCGTCAGAGTATTGGGCTTCATGGTCTTGCCATGGCCGTGGCCTCTGAGAACAAACCCTGAGCAAGGAGGACTCAAAAGTGGCCTGGGTGCCAGTATATCTCTTCAGACTCCAGGTCTACCTAGTCTCCCTGGGTCCCCACCATGTCCCATGGGGCTGATTCACAACCTTCACAATGAAATCTGGTAGGCAGACTCTCTGCTTCATTGGTTTTTGATTGTCCCTCTTTTTTCCCCTCTTACTATCCTCTGAGAGATGCTACCAGTGTGTCATTTGGATGTGGGTTACGCAGATGACACAGGGTAAAGAGGATTTGGAGCTCTCAGTAGGCTCTTTCCTTCACCATCCTGGCTTCCTAAGGTGAGCCTGTCCGTTCCTTACTAATGTGTCAGAATTTCTTTTTGCCGCCCCCCCACCCGCCCCCCACCCTAGTGGCTGTCTATATTTTTAACTGTTTGAACCACATCTCTGTGAGGAACTAGTGATTCCTGAAAATCAGATCTAATTCAGGACACCTTCTCTTCTGTGTTTTGCCCAAGAGGTTATAGGAGGCTACAGAGACCTCAATTATGGGTCTTTGTTCTGAGGTCATTTTCCATGAACTGAACTGAGCACATTGGTGATTGTCTCAATATTGTCTTTTAGAAGCTCCCCAACTGACTCAGGGCTTGAGGAGTTAGTTCCATCAAATCTGAGTTTAGATTTACATGGCCCCACCCTTGAATATGTGATTGTGGTTCTCGAGCCCATGCCCTGTGTTACATAGGGATACAGAAGGTTTTGACCTAGCCACAGAATGTGACACCACTAAAAATATTGCTTTGCTGATGGCACTCTGGGAATAAGCATGGGGCTCTGTGAGTTCCTTTCTCTCCCTGCCAGTCCCTCCATCTGGTGACAAGCCATTGGGCGTGCCCTGGGCATGCATGCAATACAGCAAGACCAACATAAGAGCAATATTGAATTGTTCATTAGATCTAAAATTATATATATATTATATATATAATTTATCTTCCTGCATTTTTGAAGTATAAAGTAGTAAATTGTACATATCTGGAAGCTAGTCTATTTGTTTCACTGTTTGTAACATTTAAGAAATGCTCATTCTTTGTAGAACAAAAATTATATATTAAAATTTAAAAAATTGCTCTGTGATACTTCATTTCTTTTCTCAAAATTTGTAACGTGTTGCTCCTACTTAAGCTCTCTGGAAATACCCATAACTTAATGGGACACATGTAAACCCTGGAAAAGCCATCCCGGACTCAGTACCCCACAAAGACAGTCTGTGGATAGAGTATTTACAGAGCATGACTTTTATATTCTGGGGTATTGATGTGTATTTATATTTAAGGTATAATTATTGTTACAACCCCACTGTCTATTTCATTTACTATCTAATTACAGAAATCACCCTTGCAGACACGTTTTTAGTTGCCAGTGATGTTCTGAAAATAATGAAACATGTTAAAATAAAGCTTCAGTTCTGATACTGAGACTGGAAGGTGGTATTTCTTTTCCTTCAGGGTGTAGCCATGTGGTGTCCTAGTTCTCTTGCAGCTGCTTCTGGGTGCTTATCTAACCGAAAGGGGACTGTCAGATTGTGCGGGCCTGGGGTTGACAACAGCTGCCCCACAGTGTTTCTGGGAAGTTTGCCCAGCAAGTCCCTGCCAGGACTGAAAGAACTCCAGGCAAGCTGGGGTGAGAGGGAAAGAGCAGGCAGTGCCATCCTTGGCTCTAAATAGGAGGGGAAGCTGCTTCTTCTGTCTTGGCCCCTCACCCTGGCTCACCCTCAGAATCCCCTGTTTAGGGGTGGACATAGAAAATCCCCCAAGCATGGTTCCCGGGCAGTTCCTGCTTGACACTGAATCTTAGGAAGAGGAATCTCCTAGGGTTGGAATAGGTAGGAAAAGGGAAACCTGGGAGACAGGGAGAAAGTAGAGATAAGGGAAGTAAATTCCCAAGGGACTTACCTAGCCCTGCCCTGGAGAAACGGCTACAAATCTGAAGCAGAACTAACCACCCCTGACCTAAGGAAGGTGAAGGACTAATGGAGGTATTTTTGAACAGGACCTATTAAGGAAAGACTCCAAGGGCTGAGACACAGAAGATGATCCTTGGCAGAGTGATAACAGCCAATCACAGAGAGATGGTGGAGCCTTACAGTATTTAGGGAAGAGGCTGTATGTTGCCAAGGCATGACTCCATTTTAGGCATCTTTGCCCCTCCCTGGTTCTACAGGCCCCCAGGCCCCACTTTGTTTCTCTTTGTATCTGTTCTTCTAAACATATCTGCCTCTTTCCACTTGCTTGCTTGAGTTGTCAGTCATTCCTGCTGAGACTTTGTCAGACACCAACAAGGTAAAATCATGGTAACAACAGCCCTGGCCCTTTCACTTCTTTCTCAACACTGTAAGGTAACACAAGAATAACCAACAGACAGCTATAAACAAAACAGAATCCTCCCTCTGCCACTCTTTGGGTGACCACGGGCAGCCCCTAGCCCCACAGTGCTTCTGTAGAAAAGCATTAGCAGCTACAGCAGCGTGGGTGGCTCTGATGATCACATTATGATAAACACACAGACTAGAGCAGGCTAGACATTGTCTATGGAGTTGTCTGTCTCCTTTGCGTTAAGAGCACCGAGCTGTCTGCGGGGAACCCCACCTCTGGCTCTGCAGGGTTCTGTTCTGAAGGTCTGTGGAGCTGTGAAAATTAATCTGTGCAAACCTAACAATCTTGTAGTGTCTTCAGTCCTCCTCAACAGCCTGCAGGTCTTGTTGTCTGCATGTCACGTCCCTCTCCAGGTCATTATTATACATTATTCAGAGTTTTCTCCCTTTATGTGGCTAATTACAATCAGCAAGCCTATTAGACCCCATTAGAGGGCATCCCATCCGGTGCCTAGTGAGCTCTAATGTGTAGATAAAGTGCTTTTGTGATTCAGCAGTGCCCAAGTCAGTCAGGCTGGGCAGGCCTGGGAATCTGCATTTCTGTGGACTCCCAGGTGATTGGGAGTTTCATTGGCCCTACTGTGAGCAGCAAGGCTACAATGCGCTCATCCAGTTTCCCTACACAAAAGTTTTACACTTCTTGGTGCCCAGAGCCCACCGCAGAAATCATCATTTAGTGGGTTTGGAATATGGGTTTGGCTTCCCAAGTTCTTGTAGTGTTAGTGTTAGTTCGAGTTAGTTTTTGTTTTGTTCATTAGTGTTGCTTCTTTCCTTCCCATACATGATGGAAATCATTGTATTTGGAAGCCCCATCTGGCTTGCTTTGCTGAGCTTGATGCCCACTGGTTACCAGAAAGGGGGAGGAGTAAATTGGATGAAGAAAAGGTCAGTTGTATGAAGGACAGAATAAGAATTTTCCTGGCAAACTTAATATTGTATATACAGATAATGATTTACGATACTGTTTACCTAAGACCAATGGACTGTTACAAGTCATTGTTTTAAAGTTTAAAGTTTTAAATTTTTCAACAAAGCAAACTGAAAATGCTTCCCCATTGGTTGAAATGTAGAATAAGTTTTGAGAAGCATGGGTGTTTGCCAAGTTTCATTGGGAAAGTCTTCCAGTTCTCAAAAATCTCTTGGTGTTTGGGGAAAGATTGCTTGTTATATGGGGTTCCCCTTGAGCCCCTTAACGGGTGTTTTTCAGGAAGCAAATTGATGGTATTTGCATGAGGGTCCTGGTCTCCTCTATGAGAACCTCTCCCCAAGGTTGACTGAGGAAACTTATCCAGGGGAGAGTTTCCATCCACCTTTCTTCATCTGGAGGAATTTTGTCAGTTCTAGGTGTAACAATCCATCAGTGGTCTTGAGGGGACACCCAGAGACAAGTCTGCTCCCCAGAAGCTGTCTGGGGTGTCCCATCTTTGCTTGGTTGAGTCTCAGTATGGGAAGCTTCTGTTCTTGAGTAGGCACAGACTCCCATTTAATCGTGCCTGACTTCTGCTGAGTCATGGCTGCCCTGATAGTGTGGATGTGGATGCTTTCAGAACTCTATAGCCACTGCCAGGCCTTCTCTGCAGCCATCCTTTGCCCCGCAGGCCATGGCTCTGACTGCTCCTGCTCCTCTGTCACACCAGGATATGGCCTCATTGGCTCTGTATTTTCACATTTCTTGTTCACAGTCGTTGACTTTCCCATTCCATGGACTTCCCTTAACTAACACAAGTCCTTGCCCACCCTGTGTATCAGTCACTGGATCAAGAGAGGCAGGTGTCTTTCAGACAGCTAAATATAAACCTGCTTTTCATATTTGGAATCCTTGTCACTGTCATTGCATTCATCTGTTCACCCTTAAAACTCTTCACACTCCCTTTGCCTCCAGTAAACGGGAGGAGGTTTGTTTAAATGTAGGAAAGCATAGTAAAACTCCAACTTCAAGCTGACCTATAAGGACAGAGGTTGAGGGGTCAGAATAAAATTAAGGAAATAGAATCACTCATAATAAACATAAGATAAAATGTAGAAATTTCTTTATTAGAGGCAACAAAGGGATATAAAGTAGATGTGAAAAGTTTATTTCCTTCTTGTTAAAAATCAAGTTTAGTTCCTTGCAGTCTGATCATTAGACAAGATGCCTTGCTTTTTATGTATACTCTGCAGGTATTTATTCAAACTGGCATGTGTGTATATGCAATACATACTCATGGGCACATGTATGCATACATGTATACCTATATATGCACACTCATGTATACATACGTATGCACACTCACATAGCCACAAATACACACTCTAAACCATGGTAATAAAACAGCAATCAAAGTAAGATTCTATGTAATATCTCCAGTGTCCAATACGATGACCACAGGGTAAGTCTTGGGACCTCAGAGAAAGGAGAAGAAGCGGATTTTTTTTTAAGACTGCCACTCTTGAACTAGCAACGTGTATGGAGGTTTATGCTATAGGTGTGTCAAAAGGTATGACTTTGATCACATTATTTCCACTGGTCATAAATACCCTCTATTTTCAGTCTTAGGCTCATCACTGCATATTAATATCTCTTCCTGTGTCCATATGGTTATCTATGATTTCCCCAGTCATAGAAATGAAAAGAATACTCTCTCTCTTTAGAATGCCTCTTGGTTCTTGTTTTCCAGCCTGTGGGACTCTTAGGACATGTTTTCTTATGCTGAAATGACTTTTGCACAGGTATTTCCTAATTTGTTCCATACTTTTTAACCTGAAATCATTGTTGGACCCTCCTGACAACCTGAATTGTACTTTGGATCCATAAATGCCCCATAAACATTTAGAATGCGCAGCAAAACCTTCCTCCATGCTCATAGTGGGATTCTGTGCATATCTCCTAATGTCTCTGTCGCCATTGGCCACAGGGGAAGATTGCACTGTCTGATGCCCTGGTTGTCCAGTGGGATCTGACACACAACAACCTGTGAACAAGAGACACCCATTGTTTCTAAGCATTGTTCAGTGGCCAAGAAGAGGCCCTCCAGAGTCATCCTAATGTACAGGAGTGGCAATGATCCAGACAGTGGTGACTCCATCCAACTGCGTCTCAGAGTGAGGATGAGAGTGAGATGGGAGTATAGTCCTTGCTGACCTGTGATGGGTGTAGAAAGACTTTTGTTGTTTTATACCATTGGAATTTTGGGGGTTATTTATTATGGTCATATAATTTTAGCTAAAACATTGCCCCTGGTTGACAAACTCAAAGATTAGCATTTTCTCCTTTCAACCTTTTCTACTTAAAATAATAAGTGGATAACTTATACATATATATATATATACATATATATAAAACAAAGAAATACAGGCTATGGAAGATAAAATTTTTAAGCATATATACGAGTCAGATTTTTACAGTGTTTTAAAAATACTTTGTGACAGACCATTTTTTAAAATGCTCAGATTTAGACTTACTTGTACAAACTGAGAATTAAATTGTATAACCAAATTGGTTAACTGAAAGGGGCATTTTGCATCCTAGGATATCTTGCCTTTGGCTCTTGAGTCAATACTGTTCAAGATGTAGCCAACTATAATTGAGGTCTTTTGTTATTCCATATAAATTTCAGTAATTTTTGTTTTATCTCTTTGAAGAATGTCATTGGAATTTCTATAGAGATTGCATTGAATCTGTATATTGCTTTTGGTAGGATGGTCATTTTGATGCTGTTAATCCTTCCAATCCATGAGCAAGGGATGTCTTTCCATTTCCTTATGTCTTCTTCTATCTCTTTTAGCAGCATTTTGAAGTTTTCTTTGTATAGATCTTTCACGTGTTTTGTTAGGTTTATTCCCATGTATTTTTTTTATTTTGGTGTGATGGTAAATGGGATTTTTTTTAATTTCTTCTGCTTGACTTTTTGTGTATAAGAAAGCTACTGTCTTCTGTGTGTTGATTTTGTAACTCGATTATCAAAAAACTGCCTGACCAGAAAAAGAGACAATGAAGGTATTACTGTTCCAGACTTCAAATTATATTACAAAGCTGTAGTAATCAAAACGGCTTGATACTGGTACAAAAAGAGACAATCAGACCAATGGAACAGAACTGAATACCCTGAAATAAAGCCACACATATATATCAACTAATATTTGCCAAAGGAGTGAAAAACTTACACTGGAACAGTCTCTTCAATAAATGGTGTTGGGAAAACTGGACCAAGACATGCTAAAAAATGAACCAAGATACCTCCCTCACACATGTACAAAAACTAACTCAAAATGGATAAAAGAGTTGGACATATGACCTGAAACCATAAATTACATAGAGAAAAACCTGGGCAAAACCCTTCATGAATTGCAATTCAGAAATCCAATTTTGGACACATCTATAGCTGGCAAAAAAAAAAAATGAAGGAAAACATAAACAGCTGGGACTACATCAAACTCAAAAGCTTCTGCACAGCAAAAGAGACAACAGAAAAAAAAACTAAAAGAAGATATTATGATTTGTTTATATTAAGAATAGTATATGTGAACTTATTTGACTGGATAGAACAGTAAAATTTCAAATCATAGTTAGATACATAGATTTATCGTCTTCAACATGTGGAAGAGGTATAGTGAACTCATGAAATTATACAGCTCTATGTGCATTCATTGATTCAGCTTACTCCTTCAAAAGGGTACGAGACATCCAAATGGCTCATGATGGCTGCAGGTGCTCCATCCATCATATCCTCTCCAGAGTAGCATAAAGAAACTGGATGTAAGGAAAGCATATATTTTTCACAACACTTTTGTGGACCTTTGAAGGGACAGAAATTATTCCCTTAGTTGTTATTAGTGGCCATGAGGACTCGGGAATAAGTATCTCTTTTTATCTGGGACACAATATTTTCATTTAGAAATCAGGGACTTAATAAGAAAGGGGAAATGGGTTTTGATGGGCAACTGGCTGTCTTATTGTTGGTTTTATTATTATTCAGATATATTGAGATGCCCACATTAGGAAATGACTGTCATTAAGAAGGTATCTTGTTACAGATCCTAAGAAGAGGGTACACATTATGCCACTCCATGGGGGCCACATGAAGAAGACCCTTGAGACAAGGCGGGGAAGGGAGGGAAATGGCAAGAATATTGTGGGAAGGAACAAGCCAAAGCTAGATAAGCAAGTTTTAGATTACTAGTCTAATAATTCTGACTAGTGTAAAAGCTGTCCTTATACCTTCCCTTACCTGGCCCTGGGGGAGATTAGGGGTGTGAGAGAGTGGCATGATGTGGAGAGTAAGAGAGCAGAGCTGTGGGTTTTCTCTTGGTTGGTTTGCATGTCACACTTACAGATGAGTTGTTTATTCTTTGTAGGAATTAGCTAAAGAGAAAACAAATAACATACATGGTTAATGCCTGTCTGTCATGGGCAGGATGGCAGGATACCATGATAAAGTAAAATGGGCCAATTATGAACATTTTCCCAATGTTCTTCTGAGATAAAGCAATATCATGAATAACTTTAAACCACATCCAAATGCTGAAAAAAAGAACTTAAAGAAACACTTTCTGCAGTCAACTGAAATATGTTATTAGATAAAATCGCTATTTCCTTTTTGTTTTCCATTTGCTATGGTCACTCCAATGAAATTTTAACCTCTGGTTTTTGGGTATTATGTGCTTCTTCACCAAAATCAGATAAAGCTCTGAAGTTATAGTCCACTGAGAATTAACTCCACATTTCTGGGTTCGTTATCAACCATTTTACTTCATGTTTAAAACTGTTGGCCAGAATGATTCACTATTCCTTATCAACCATACCAAGAAGCTGTTTTTCTGAGTAAGAGTTTTCTATTTAGTAGAAAGAGATGGCCAATAAGAGATACTGACTAAACAGTGAAATCTGATGCATGGTTCTTTGGTGAGATTGACAGGATGTGGTGAATCTCTTAAGAAGTGGTGGTTCTTAGAGGACACCTTCCCCAAAGCATAGGGAATTTCTTAATGGGTTTCTTTTGGATTTTCCATGTTCAAGGGGGAGGTGCTTCTCTTGACCATACAGAACATCCAGGTCCTCACTTCTCCACCTTGGGTCCTTGTGAATATTCAGAACCACTGGTTGTGACAAGTCTCCCATGGCACAACATGGAGGGTGATGGTGGCATGTCCCATCCAGGACACTCATCCCCACTCTACCCCTCCAGTTGTTCCTATTAATCACAACAGCCAGTTGTGCTCATTTTTTTCCAATACCCAGTTCATCTGAGTTGAATTGCACCATGACAGAAACATATACCCTTTGATAAACACTGAAAATGAGGTCCTTCCTTTTCTGATGAACTTCTTGTTAAGCTTTTTTCAGCATGCTATTGCTTGCAATGGATGGAGTGTTTTATTTCTTTATCTCTGAGATCCCGTTCTGTTAATGCTACTTTCCCTCCTTGGTTATTATCCACTTCATCCTCCTTTCACCCACAAACTTCTTTCCTGCTCTCCCAGCTTGTTGGTTCCTGATTTATTGTTAAATTTATCTTTAACAATGACACTCTGAGATTTAAAAGAAATATATAACATTGAGTATTGGTATCAGTGTTGAAGCTTTTGGGAACATTTTTGGAAGCATTGAATATAATTAATATTTTACTATATTTATCAATTAATATCATATTTTATTATATTAATATTTAGTATAAAAATGTAGCACATTTTATAATGTCACTGACCTAGCATTCCTAGAA
Source organism: Uropsilus gracilis (assembly GCA_004024945.1). NCBI lineage: Eukaryota > Metazoa > Chordata > Mammalia > Eulipotyphla > Talpidae > Uropsilus > Uropsilus gracilis. The sequence goes on from PVHY01015008.1 coordinate 16,046, forward strand.
TAGTGGAAGCTAATTTGAGATATAAAAGAAATAATCATACCTAGAATATTGTTTTCAGCCTTAAATGGTAGAAAACTGGAAAACCTCTAAAATTCTGATATACACCAAGTAGTGTGTGTGCTATTAGATGGGGAAAAGTGATTTTTGGAACAGAGGCCTGTCAGTGACTTAGTTCTCAAATAAAATTCTCAAATAAAACTTGGGTTTACCTAATGAAGAGATTATGTCTTATATATTTGGAAATAAATGTGTATGGATGGAAAAGTTCTTCTGGTTAGTGTTCAATTTAGCCAGGAAATTAAATTACCCAGAACAGTCAATTAGTTGAGGATTTTCTTAATTGAGATTTTCACAATTACATTTAAAACAAGAAGCTGTGTAGTGGGTCTTTAAATTGTTTCTTATGTAGTTAATGTAGCTAGAAAATAACAATGTTGAAACATGTTGACATTGGAGGAACTGTTCTCTCTCAGTGCACTATGATTGGGGTAATTGGATACCCACTTTACTCACCTGTAATGGGAAGTAATATCCTTTAGTATTAAATGAGATCACATAGGTACAAAACTCGACACCGTATTTTCAGATACTTAACACTCAAAATGTCATCAGTGATTGCATCAATCAGTGAAAACTGTTTCAGGCAGGAGACTTGAGAGATTTAACTCCCTCCTTATGAGATTTCAATTCTGAATACTACTGCTTATGTCTTTTTCTAATTGTAAGGTCCCACTTTCCACTAATGAAACAAAATATACAGAGAACTGAAACGCTTGGCTATAGTTCTTTTCTTCTAAGTTAGAATTTCTCTGCTTCCTTCCTCACTCTCTCCTCTCTTGAAACTGTTGCTCTCATTCACATACAACTCAAAATAGCTGCTTTCAGGAAGTGCTAAATATAGGTAATCCAAAGAGCCAGCTTTATTCTTCTCTTCAACTATCCCTATCCCTTTGAATTCTTTCAGAAGAGGTGGCTCTTCCCCTCTTCCCTGACGTAGACCCCCAAATTCACCTAAGATGTCCCCAGGCCTCCTCCTCCCTGGCAGAACTGACCAAAGGCCAGTGATGGCTTACTGAAAGACAGGTTCTCCATGAAGGTCATTGCCCCATTCTCATGGTTCCAGTAAGGCTGTCCTCACTTGCACATGATAGAAACCCTCCATGAAAATAAAGAACAAGAGCTTCCTCTTGGCTAATCTGGAATTCTGAAGGAAGCATCCTTTAGTTAAAAAAAAAAACTGATATATATATTATATATATAATATATATATGTATATTATATATATATATATCACATCATTGTTATCCCCAGGTTTCACCCACCCACCACTTCCCCTCCCTGGCCACTCCAGCGGGTCTCCCTCACCCCCATTGTGTACTTTCATTTGTTTGTCCATATATTAGTGAAACCATTTGGTTTCTGTCTTTTTCTTTCTGACTTGTTTCTGACAATATGATTTCTTCTAGGTACATCCACGTTACTGTAAATTCATCAAATTTGTCATTTTTAATTGATGAGTAATATTCCATTGTGTATATATCCCACATCTTTTTTTATCCAGTCCTCTGTCTTGGGGCATTTGGGTTGTTTTCATGTCCTTGCAATTATAAATAGTGCTGCAGTAGATATCCAGCACAGGTGTCCCTTTATACCCACATTGAGTCTCCTTTAGGTAGATTTCCAGAAGAGTGATTGCTGGGTCAAATAGTAATTTCATTTTCATTAGTTTGAGGATCTTCCCTATTGCTTTCCACAGTGGCTGGACCAGTTTATATTCCCACCAGCAGTGTAAGAGCATTCCTTTCTCTCCACATCCACACCAGCACTTGTTGTTGCCCATTTTTTTTTTTTTTATGTGAGCCATTCTTCCTGGTGTAAGGTGGCATCTCATTGTGGCTTTGGTTTGCATTTCCCTAAATGCTAGTGACATTGAGCAATTTTTCATGTTCCTGCTGGTCATTTGTATTTCCTCTTTGGAAAGTGCTTTTTTACGTCTTCTCCCCATTTTTTGATTGGGCTTCTTATTTTGTTTTTGTTTAGTTGTGTAAGTTCCTTGTGGATCTTTATTATTAAACTCTTATCACTCTTGTGAAGGGCAAAGAAGTATCCTGTAGTTTTAAGGGGATTTCTCTCAGCATCTCCAGCTTGGTTATTTGCAAGATGGCAAATAACTTATCCCAGGCAAATGCTTATCCCAGGCAACCAGCAGGGGGAAAGGCACAGGGGGACAACAGTGTACCTAGCTAGCTTCCCTTTAAAAGAATGTTCTGGAAATCCAAAATAATAGCCTGCAGTTATATTCATTGTCTAAAACTGTTTTACATGGCCACTCCTTGACAAGCAGAGTGAGCCTTACCAGAAGTGACATGCATAATGAAATTGGTGTTTTGGATGGGAAGGAGAGTATGTGCTATCAAGACATCCTAAACATTTGGGGTAACAAAAGGGAATTGCACACCAGAAAATGTCCTCACTTTCTAGCCTGACTCTGGCCAGCAATGTCTTCCTCAGCAATTCAGGACATCTTCACCCTATAAGGAAAACTTAGCTTTTGGTCTCTACTTCATTAGGTTCTTGCCTACAGCAATTACCTAAGGTCTCTTACATATTTTGAAAACAATGCTTCTCTACCTTGAATAATCAATGATTATCTTTGAAAAGAAAGATTGATGAGCCTCTGGACAGGGATCCACACTATTTATATTTTAAAGTTACTTGGTATGTAATGATAGGGAACTACTTGGTTGTGTTACAGTTCAGAATCTGACCAGCTTCACGCAGAACACAAGACCACAGGAGATGCAAGAGCAAAAAACCTTTTTATTTTCAGATCAACCTGGGTCTGACCCCAAGAGCTGCCGATGCAGCGGCAGTATCTTAGCAGGAAGGACTCAGACCCAAAGGAAAAATGGGGTTTTTACTTTCTTTTTCTCATGTGGCCTACAGGAATTTTTCACACAGATGTTTTGGCATAGTTAAAGCCTTGGGACAGAGACCAGATAACCACCTGGTCTGGGGGCAGTTACATGGTTCTGGCCTTATCTCTCTGAGTCTGTTAGTTTCAGAATGTTATTTATTTATTTATTTTTTTGGCATACTTGGCTTTTAGGCTTCGAGCAATAAGTTTTTTAACACTTTCAGACTGTAACAGTTGAACTTTTTAAACTTTGGGCTTCATGTATCTTTAAAACAAAAACAAAATTTCAAGCAAAACTGAATGAAATCAATTAAAATAAAAATCGAATTGGCACAATTACTTAAAAGAAAAAGATATTTTTCTCAATGGCTGCTCTCAGAGGAACCCAGCACCACAGGTCTAGTGCTGCTATGTGGAGAGTGTCTAAGGCGGAGATGTGTGCGCTGGCCTGTGTCTCCATCTTTTCTCTCTCTGAGCCATTGCAAAAATCACTATTACAGAATGCACCAGATGTAACTTGGTTTCTATTCCTTTCTCACTAACGGTAAAAAAAAAGTTTCTTTTCCTTGGTAGCAAGGGAATCATAAAAGTTCCAAGCAGGAAGTCATAGACGATCATGCTTGTAATGTTAGTTGTGGCAACAATAAACTCCTACTTCCCGGTTCATCTTCTCACCAAATTTTGTCTCTAGGTAGCTACTAGCTTCCTGAAAACATGAACACCTGAAAAAGTAAAACTTTTCCATGTAAAAATTGGATGAGGATTTTGGGCAATTCATATTAGCTACTAAGAATGGGAGTGAAGTGGGTGAAGGGGGAGAATGGATTCTTTCAAGTGTATATGAATGTCTCTCATATTTTTATGAGAATTGAACAACTTGTTTAGGATACCCAAGTGCTTTTGGTTTTATTAAATATGACGCATTTGCAGAATATTATAGTAAGTGGATTAGTGAAAGAAAAAGATCTGTCCTTTCATATCGAGCAAAGCCTAAAAAGAGCTTGAAACTTTGGAAAACTCAGCTCTCTGTAAGGCAGAATGAATTTATTGATCTCTGAGGAGAATTATACTTTTATGAATTTTTGCTACATAATTTAACATCAGAACTTCTTAAATCAAATTACTTGAGAAACTAATGACTACACTGCACCCCCGCATTCTGTCTGGGTTGGGGGTCTCCACTAAAAAGAAATGGGGTAATGTAGGGAAAATATTGTTATTGGTATTTCATAATCATTTATATTTTAAGGGGGGATCAAATTGCTTTGTTTCCCTTCTGATTCTGATCATTGCCTCTCATCTCCCTGAAAGCAATGAGTTCAAAGTTGAGAATCATGGGACCTAGGATTGCCCCAGGCCACAACACATTGTTATTCTCCACTCTGAACAACCCACCTCATACATGTGTTATTTAGAATTACTCTTGCATATAAAAATAAAAAGTGTTACTCTTGCCACTGAATGTAATTTGGATGAATTTCCACTTCTAGTTCCTACTTTGTCTATTGACCTGAATGAACTCTTTGCTTACTATCAGCAAAACTCTGAAAATATGGTTGAAATTAATTTTGAAGAGTTGTATTTCTTAATTATAGTAGTCACCATAGACTATGTTACGTAGTGATAACAAACAGAACCAAATCTCAGTGCCTTTAAACAGCAGAGGTTATTTCTTAACCTGCTGAATGTCCTCTGTACCTCAGTTTGGGCATTCCTACCAAAAGAATCTAGGACTAAATGCTATAAGTTTTGTGACAGGAAATAAAATTCTGGAGACTTTGAGATAAACAATTGCGTGCCATTTAATGAAAGTGACACCCATGCTTTCTGCCCATAACTCATTGGCCAGAATGAGTCATGTTTTCATGACTCCTACATTACAGGCCAGGTAATGGTCCTGCTCTGTTCTTGGAGGGAAGGAAACAGAGAGTTAGTAGCTGGCAAGTAGAATGACCACTTGCCAATATGGTTTTTGGCTCCTTTGAGGGTCTTTCCTGGAAAGCAGTAAAATTGCACGGGGAAACTAGACTTTCTCCTTCTATTGGTAGAGTCACAGTTTTTGCTGAGAATATCAAGTTTAGAAGAGAATGCTAAACCTCTTTACTCTATATTGTTAGTGGTATTTCATAATCATTTATATTTTAAGGGGGGATCAGTGAGAAACTAGACTTTGTGTCATGTGGAAAGGATGTGCCTGCTTAATACTATTACCATTTTGATTTATGTTGACCAGTTGGCTCCAATTTTGTTCACTATTCACCTGACTGTAAATTCAGAAGTGTAGGATCAAAGTCTCATCAGAGTAGTTGCTGAGTAAGATTTTGGAGTTAGAAAGATCCCATTGAGGTAGATATAGGAAAGGTATATGAATTTCCTATTAATGAAAGTACCAGCTAAAGTGATAAAGGTGAAGTAGATGATTTTAATGAAATCCAATGGATTAGTCAATTTTGAAGCAACATCCAAGAACTCTTACTTCTAGTTGAAAGTGAATTCTTAGTGTTGGCTAGTTTTGTCATAAATTTTAGTCAAAGGAAAGTGGGATCATTTTAAAGAGGGATTCTACATCATTTGAAGGAAGCAAAATTTACCTATTCTCTAAATTGTATAATTCTGCTGGGAAACATAATTTTGGATGGCATTTGAAATTATTTACATAATGTCTGCTTTATTATACACTATCAAGGAAAAAAAAATCAATGTTGTTGGCAACCATGGTAACCCTGGCAAAATCTGAAAATACTTGTACTTCTATCTTTTCCTCTCCGCACAAGAAATAAACAACAGAAACTAGAAACTGATGAGTTATAAACAACAGAGAAATTGAAATTTTGATTAAAGAAAGACTTATGCTAGTGATGAATTATGTATCTATATAGTATGTCTCTACAAATTCTCAAGGCACAATGAATCATGAAATAACACCCGTGTTCTTCATGCCTACAAGTTCTACTTACATTGAAAGGACAATATATAGATTTAATAAAATGTCAAATTCATCTACCCACTTTGAAAGATAATACCATGAACTAAAATCACCATTTTACTCCAAATTTCTGACTGAGAACTCTCTCTTCATTAGTTAGCTGTGAAATGGAGTCACCATTGTATATAATAAGAATTGATGGATTCTTTGAAAAATGTAATGTATGTGATAAAAGTGATAGTCATAAATTTACTAAATATATATCCTAAGGATTCAAAGGTTAAGAGTGAAATTAAGTAGTTATGCTAGCTATTTTACTAGCAAGTGAAAAAACAACTTTCAGTTTTATGGGAATGGAATTTTCTTGTAGTTTACTATGCTTTCAACGTTTAAAAAGTTAGTAGTAAATAAAAAATAACAAAGGAGTATTAACATGTATAGAAAACAAGAACCTCAATAAAATGAAGAAGGGTTGATAGTGAACTTTGAGTTGTTACAAAATTGCAGTGATTTAGCTGAAAAATAAGCAATGATGGTTTTTCTCTATTCTAATCTAAGTTTTAGGCAGGGAACCCAGTGGTTATAGCAGATGACACAAGTATAATAAAAGAAAGGGAAAAGTCTGAGCCTGGGATCCTGTGATCAGAGAGGACAGAGGTGAACAAGGGGAAATCTTTGGCCCTGGGACATGACAGGGACTGCTGGCTGAGCAATGTTCAACAGGTTCTGGGAAAGAGTAGCCACAAGCAAGAAGCATGGGACAACCAAGCTTAAAAGAAAAGTAAACTTAAAAAATAAATAAGAAAAACAGTGCTTTTCCATGAGCATCACAGTTGGTTCTGTTCCTAGGCCCATGAGCGGATGAGTTGAGGGAACCCCTATAGCCATTTGCCGGAGGACAAACTAGCTGGACTCACAACATTCAAGGAAAATTCATTTTTTAGCAGTCTGGGTCCAATGGGCTTCTTAGCCTCATTTCTGAAAAAACATTCTTGGCAGTGCTTATTTCAGAAGAAGAAAAGCCTTTTTGTCATTCTTTTCTCCCTCCCTTCTAACATTAGAGTACCCCCATCCCTTTCCAGAAGAGAGATAGAAGACTTTGAGGAGACACTCTGTATACAATGGATGCACCTTATGTAGGTGCCTATTTGCATTCTTTCCAAAGCTGTCTCTTTATTCAACATCTCTTTGGGCTTGCATAGCTATACCTAAGTTACTTGTGGAAGTTGTGCCAGCATTTTATAATGAATGTGATTTTTTAAAACCTACAAAACAATATAAAACAGATTTACCAATGAACCAACAATTATATTCTTGGATATTTCCCAGAGAAATTAAAATTTATTTTCATGCAGAAACTTGTACATGAATATTCATAGCAGTTTATTTGTAATAGCTCAAAATGGGAAATTTCCCAAATGTGCTTCAGTGGGTAAGTGGTAAGTGGTTGCTCAAACTATGCTAGATCTCTGCCAGGGTATACTACTCAGCAGTAAAAACGAACAAGCTACTGATATACAGCAACTTGCGTGCACTTCAAAGAAATTATGTGGAGTAAAGAAAGCCAATCTCAAAAGATTTATACTGGATGATTCCTTTTATATAGCATTTATAAAACAACATAATTATATATAGAAAACAGATTGGTGGTTTCCAGATGTAAGGAACAGAGGAGGTAGGAAGGGTATGGCTATGAAGGAATAGATGTAGGAGCCTTTTGTTGGTGATTCAGACGAATATCTAAATTGTGGTAGTGCCACATGAATCTACACATGTGATAATATTGTGTATAGCTATGTATGAATACATGCAGACACACAAGTGGCTCTATACCTTATGAAATCTAAGTTCTATAGATTTTACTAATGGTAATAGGCTTTGATATTACTCTACATCTGTAAAAGGTGTACTACAGTTATAAAAGACAGAGTAGAGTGTATGGAATACCATAGCATTTCTTTGCATCTTTCTGTGAACTTATAATTACTTAAAAAACTAAAACAATATATAGCTGAAAAATTTTATTGTTGCCACTCATTTGGAATCATTTTCAGCACTTGCACATTATAATGTACAAGAATACTCAAACTGTTATCCTTCTGAAGTATAAAAGAGACAATATATTAGAACACAATCCAGTTGCATATATTGTCCATGTATAACATTTAAAAAAAGACAATTATAGAAAATTTAATAGCTATCTAATGTCAAATAATTACTCTTAGTAAAACTACCATTCTCCTCCAAAATATATTTCCCTACATTAAAATAAGAATGTCCATGCTTCAAATAATTACAAATATTTCAGGATGTGATATCACCTGTTGACTTATTTTATTTCTAAAGTAAGCTTTTAATGCTTTCACATTCCCTCTAAACACTACTCTTACTGCATCCCACAACTTTTGATGTCTTGTATTTTCATTCTATTTAAAATATTTTCTTATTTATCATTTTAAAAGGTTTACAGAGATTGGAAAGTTCACTTGCTATCTGTGGTAGGTAGTATAAAGTCAATCTGTGGTAGGTAGGATAAAGTCACCCTTCTCCCCCATGTTCACATCCTAATTCCAGGAATCTGTGAATATGTTAACTAATTAGAGTGCACTTTTGCACATATGATGACTTAATGATCTCGAGATGGGAGAAGATCCTGAAATAGCCAGGTAGGATAAATGAAATCACAAAATTCCTTTTATAAGGGAGGCAAGAAGACCACAAGTATAATGTAGCAGTGACATCTGTAGTAGAGAGCAGAATGAAGTTCTTTGAAGAGGCCAAATAACAAGGCATGTATTTGGGGAGAACACAGTACAAATTCTTCCCTGGATCCTCCAGAAGGAACCAGTCATATTGACACCTCAATTTTAGCACATAAGCCCATTTCCAACATCAGACCACCAGAATTGGAAGATAATAAACAAGCATTACCTTAAGTCACTAAGATTTTGATAGTTTATTACAACAGTCATAGGAAATTAATGTACTAATGTCTTTGTTTTGGAAAACTCAAACTTTCCGATTATTGTGGAAATAATATGTGATATGCTATGTGCCCCTCTTCTGGATGTGCTGTCTGCTGCTTGATTCTCTTCTATAAGTGCATGCATTTTGCTGAACCATTTGAACATGAGTTATAGATGCCACATCATATTTTCACTAAACATTTCAGCATTAATTGAAAAATGAGGGTACTTTTCTATGTAAACAATGAAATGATAAAACTCAAGCATCTTAACATTGATGCAATACTTTTATAAATAATTCAAACTCAAATTTCTCTACTTGACCTAATAATGTCACTTATTCCTGTTACTTTTCTCTGAATCAAAGATTCATAATCAAAGATTCCACATCACATCTATAGGTTCTATCTCTAATTCCTTAAATCTGAGCAGTAAAAACAAAACAGCCCTGTTGTTTTTACTTCTTATGATAGCTATATTTTTTTTCTGAATTTGGGCCAGTTATTTTATAGAATGTCTATCACTTTGTGATAACTCATGAATGAACTGAGGCTAAACATTTTGGAAGAAATTTACATAGTGAAGCTATGAGATTTTCAGGGACTCACATCAGAAAGCACTGACACATTTGGGGCAGGGGGCATGTGTGGCTTTAAATTTTATTTTTAAAAGGTGCCATACAGTTAAAACGACTCATCTTTTTGTATTCAGTTCTATCATTTGAAGAAGTGTGTAGATTCATGTCATTCTGATGACAATGACAATGCATAATAATTATAATTTCATACCCACAAAAATCTCCCAAGCTCCACCCCAGTACTGCTGAAACAGAATCTACCTTTTAATAAATTCCTCAGGGATATCAGTGTTTGAGAAGCACTGATTTGGAGAATAAGATAATATTTGCAAATTTCTTGGCACACAGCAGGCCATAAATAAACCATGACTGCCTAAAATATGCCTTTCTTTTGTGATTAGGTTTTCCAAGTACATAAACTTCTGTAGCATTGTGTAAGGAAGATCAACTGATTTATAAATTCAATAAAGCAAATTACACAGTGGTCAAGAATGCATGATCTTGCTGTAATCACTCTTACTGCATCATTTCAGTGGTCATTTAGCTCTCACCTTTCAGTTTCAGTGACTACAAGAAACGTTCATCAGCTGAAATTATTAGCACTTGCTCTTATCTGCATACATTTGTTCCTGCAGATACACCAACCCATACATACTCACAAGTACTCACACTTAACTATGTTTACAATAAATACCTTTTTTTTAAGATCCTTTGTAAAGCACTGCTATAAAAACTAATTCTACAATTTAACCTTCTACTGAGGGATAGACTACTGAAACTAAGGAGGTTGAGTAGAGTTTTCTGGATCTTTTGCCCATTATCACCTGTCCCGTAGCTGATAGTGGGAAAAGGATGCAAGGTGGCCTGTGAAAGGTCAGATAGGCAGGGGCAGGTAGTGAGTGGTTCATGCTATCTGTCTTTAAGGATCCACTCAGAAGCAAAGTACTTGAAAGACTCAACTCTTTTTTAAATCTTGCCCAATTAAAGGCTAAGACCTCCATGTCTAGGTACAGTCTTGAAAAACTTAGGAAATATTGGACATTATGATACTTGTAATGTCATGTTTATGATCAGTTTCAAGACCATTTTTATATGTCAGTCCAATAAATTAAAGTGAGTACTCACATATTTGTTTGATTTGGTATAAAGGATAGGAATCTCTTATAGGCTCTTATTATCCACATGTTGGTTATATTTCACTTGTGGCGTATATAATACAGTACCATTGAAAAAACATGTCTGTAATTTGCTTCCACAATTCTGGAAAATTGTAGTACTGGTTGCTTCATATTAGACTGAAAGTGATTAGATTTTTAAAAAAAATTTTGAGACTAGGTCTCACTATGTTGCCCAGGGTAGTCCCAATCCTGCAGACTCAAGTGATCCCCAGCCTCAGTCTCCCAGGTAGCTGGGATTACAGGCGCCCGCCACCATGCCTAGCTGCTTTTTTGAGACCAGGTTTCACTGCGTTGACCAGGATAGTCTCGAACCTGCGAAATCAAGCGATCCCGTACCTCTTGCCTCTCAGGACTTGGACTACAGGGCATGTGCCACTGTACCCGGCTCAAAGGTGATTAGATTCCATGTGGTATACTTACGAGGGGATCAGAACAGACTCTCTATCCACTGACTTAAAAAATGGAATGACTTCATTTTATTTTGGGATGTTGAATCTAGGAATCTACAACTGATTTTTTAAATCAGATTAGCACTGCCAGACAAGTCCTTCCTTTGGAAACATCCAATTGTTATCCACAACAAAAATTCAATTATAAAGAAAAGGCTAAATAATTTGGGAAAGTTCTAAAAGCTTAAATGAGTCACTGTATAATAACTTGTACTCCACATAATATCCTCTGGACCCTATAAGAGCTCTAGAGCAAATATTGCAAAAACCTAAACATTGTGTCCAATGCTCACAGTGGGAAGTCACCAACTATCAATTTAATTATAACTTTATACTTACCATTCAATTTGGTTCCTACAGAGTGTATGTTACTCTAGGGAATACAAAAAAATGTTCTAATTAGAGTATAATTATACATCAAGGACAGAGGAATCATTTTCTTTCATACTTTCTCACATCTGAACAGACACAGAGATGCTTCCCTCTCAACACCCACACCCTGGAATCTAATAGGACATGTGGTGTTTCTGTTGAAATACACACTTCTACCAAATGCTTTAATTTCACATTAAAGAAAATGAAATATCAAAAGACTCATAGTGATTTAGTTAGAATAAGCTTCATATTGATTTTAAAACTTTCACATTTTTTGTTGAAATGCATACCTTTTAGCTTTTCCACATTTTGTTTCCTTGGTATAATCTCACATTCAGTGTTATTCAGTCATTAACATCCAGAGTTATAATGATGTAGATCTACAAAGCAAAACTATATCTTTGGCTCATGTGCATTTTTTTCAAACAATAGAGTTTAAGGTTTTTTTTTCCCCCTTTTTAAACACACAGGGCTTCTTTTCATGTTCAAATTTCATGTTCATGCTCAAACTATCTTATTCTGAGTACCTCTGAGCTTTTACATTCTCAAATCCTGCCCCATTTTGAGTTGATTATCATGTGTGGTATGAGAGAGTCATCTATTTCAGTTTCCTTTCATGTGACAGTCTAATTGTTCCCAACTTCATTTATGGAAGAAACTTTGCTTGTGTCAGTGCACATGTCACTCCTTTATTGTAAACTAGTTGTCCATAAATGAGTGCTTTTATTTCTGAGCTCTCAGTTCTATTTCAATGGTCTGTGAGTCTGTTTTTATTCTAGTACCATGCTGTTTAAATTATTATGGTTTTATAGCATAGTTTTAAATTTGGAAGTATGATGCCTCCATATTTTCGCTTTCAAGCTTGAGGCTTTGGCTGTTTGGGGTCTTTTGTGAAGCCATATAAAATTTCAGTAATATTTGTTCTAATTCTTTGAAAAATACCATAAAGATTTTTTTTTTTTTTTGGAATTACTTTGAAGCTGTAAATTACTCCAGGTCGATAACATTTTCATGATTTTAATTTTCCTATCCAAGAACAGGGAATATCTTCTCATTTCCTTGTGTCTTCTTTTTATTTAAATAATCTTTCATAGTTTTCATTTTATAGCCCCTTCATTTACTTTGTTAGACTTATTCACAGGTATTTAATATTTTTTTTGCTGAGACTGTAAATCGGATGGTTTTCTTAATTTCATCTTCTAGCTCACTGTTTGCATCTAAGAAGTCAACTGAAAGTAGTTGCATGCTGATTTTGTAGCCTGTCACTTTACTGAACTGGTTTATTGTTTTAATTAGTTTTTCTATGGAGTCTTTGAGGTTTTCTATGTATATTATTACATATGTCATGTTATTATCTATCATCTGCAGATAATGAAAACATTATTTCTTTCCCAACTTGTATTTCTGTCTAGGTTTCTCTTACCTAATTGCTCTAGGTAGATCATCTAATACTATGTCTATTAGTAGTGATGAGAGTATATATCCTTTTCTTGTACCAAATCTTAGTGGAAAGGATTTCATTTTTTTTCACCACTGAGAATGACGATGTAAGTTTATCATATATGACTTTTACTATGTAAATATATATTCCATTTGTTCCAAATTTTTCAAGGGTTTTAATAAAAAAAGGGAATGCTGAATTTTGTCAAATGCCTTCTGAGAATCTGTTGGTATGATTGTGTTGCTTTACTTTCCTTTTTGTTGTTGGAAATTATGCTGATTGATTTTTGAATGTGGAAACATTCTTGTGTCTCTGTTATAAATCCCATTTGGACATGAAGTGTGGTTCCTTAAATGCATGTTGAATTTGGCTTGCTAAGATGGGGATTTTTGCATATGTATTCACTGGGGAGATTATAGTTTTCTTTATTTGGTTTTTAGTGTGATGTTGACCTCATACAATATATTTAGAAATATCCCTTCTTGAAATTTTTAAGGAGTTTCAGTAAGATAAGTATCATCTTTGAAAATAGGTAGGTAGTTCATCTTTGGAAATTTAGTAGAATATCCTTGTGAACCTATCTGATTCTGGGTTTTTGTTTTGGGGTAGTTTTGATTATCCTTTTAATTTCCTTGGTTGTGACTGCTTTGTTCAGATTTTCTATTTCTCCTCTATTCAGTCTTAGATAATTATATAATCCTGAGAAGCTATATTTTGCCTAGGTTGCTGAATTTGTTTGCATATAAATGTTCATAGTAATTTTTTATTTTAATTTCTTAATTTCTCCATGTCTGTTGTAACTTCTCTTCTTTAATTTTTAATCCAATTCATTTGAGTTCATGCCCTCTTTTTCTCAGTGAACCTAACTACAGACTTGTCTATTTTTTTTTAATCTTTTGGTCTCATTAAGCTTTTGCACTTTTTAATACATTTCTGCTGTAATTGTTGTCACTGAACTCTTGAACTTTTTTTTATATATATTTCTGCTGCAATTTTTATTATTATCTTGGGTAGACATATGGCCAGAGGTATGGGTTTCTGCTGACCTTGCTTCAGTAGTCCTTGGGGCATGCTTTCAGTCAGTGGGTCATCTGGGGCTGGGTAGGGGTTGGGGCTGGAAGTACAGGCCTCTGGGGAACTCAGCCTAGTTTTCCTTGGGGTGTCCTTCTGGCTGGCAGGTCATCTGGGTTTGGGTCTTATTATAGAAGATTCTAAATATTAAAAAACAAGGGTGTCCATACATCAGTCTCCCAGCTTTGACAGCTATTAATTCATGCCCCTTGTTATTTCTTCAGTATTACTAGTCATTATCCTTACTTGTTTTATTTTGAAACCAATTCCAGGCTATTCAACTATATTTTAGACATAGCTTTAAAAGATAAAACCTATTTTAAAATATAGTTATAGTTAATATGATCACTCCTAGCAGTGAATGATAATTAGCTAATTAATGTCTTTAAATTTCTTATCCTCTCATAAATGTCATCATCATCTACATTTTCCCCAATATGTTTGAGTCAGGAAGCAAGCAAAATGCACCATTGTTCTTGTTGATATGCCCACGAAATATCTTTTTTTTTTCTCCTTCCAGTTTGTTCATTAAGCAAATCTGATCAATTTTTCGGTAGTTTCTCACATTCTTGTTTCTCCTTATTATCATCTAGCAGTATTAACCTTGATTCACTGATTCTTTTAAATTGCTGAATTTAAACATAATCAGATTCAGTTTTTCATTTGGGAAAACAAGTGGCTAGTAGCTGAGGTGGCTTCCACTGAAAGCAGCACCCTCTTATATCCTCTGATTGTGATGCTGCCTGTTTAACAGCACTGTTTACTAGGGGTCTCAGAAGTGAATCTTTATGTTCTCCTTGATCGCATATTACCTGGAATACATCCATATGCAGTGAAAAACCCTGCTCATCTCTGCAACTCATGTTATAGAATTGCTATTGGAGATGTATGATGAATTATCTTTTTCCTTTACTTATTATCAATTTGACCCATTTATATACAAAATGCCCATCCTTTGTAAACAACTGTTTTTATGTAGTTTCCAAATTTGTTTAAGCAAGAACTAATGGAATGTGAACATTTTATTTTATTCAGTTCCAAGGTTCTTCACCAAAAAGTGGAAAACACAAAATGTTAACATATTTTTGCCTTTGGGAGAGGGGATATAGTTGGTGGAATTACTTTTCACATTCTGATTTCATTTTTATAATTTGATATTTTTTTGAACTTTATGCAGATTTTTACTTCAGTAATAAATTTATCAGGAATTCATGTGTGAAAATGCTCATGCTGTAGCATTTAAGTGAAAAAGCAAAGATACATATAAAACTAAAGAGATAGTAAATCTGACTCAATGGAAAAAAAGAGACTAGATGATCATGATAATAATAATGAGAGTTTGACCTGTGGGGGCCCCATGTGCCCCGATGGGCATGCACCTGCAGCTGCCAGCTGGCCTCTGGCTGGCAGCTGTACCAATTGTGCACCCACCGAGCACCCTGTACCATCAAGCTGGCAGGTAAGAGGGCCTCAGGGGTTGGCCCAGGTGACCTGCACCAGACCAGTGTGTGGACAAGATAAGATCCACTCAGAGTTAGGGGAAATAGGGGTGGGGGGTAGGTCTTGTCATTTCACTCTCACTCCTCTTAGTGCTCAGGAGGAATAAGGAAAACAAACATTGCAAACAGTGACATAAAATGCATGAGGGACCAGATAAGGATCCTGCCAATACAACTGGACAGGACGCAGGAGAAAAATCATCATAGAATACAATGGGCTGGAGAGACAACCATGATGAAGACCTATCACAGAAGTGCACCTACAAGCCTGTCAGGAATGGATGAACCAAGACCCCATTTCAGGCTATGCCACTCAAGAAACAAGGAACCCCTCCCCCCACCATGGGAGAGGATGTCCACAGAGTCAGGGAATTGGCTTCACAACAAACCTGCAAAAAGAAAGAGTGGAGAACATCCACAAAGGCCGTTGGTGGATGCCTACCCTCTCTGAGAAAACTCTTTACAGGAAAAAACTCAGAGCAAGGCCCCCCAAGCCAGAAGGCAGAACTATGGGGTGAAGAGGCAACAAATATACAGGGAGAATGGACTAGAATGGGCAGCCAGCAAAGAGAAGACATTGTTAAGCCTCAAACAAGAATGGACAGGCTGCCAAACGCAAAGCTAACACTACAATCCTTCACGCACAGAAGGCTGTGCACCAGGAACACAGTCCCTATTTGTGTCAAATAGACACAAACAGAAAAGGAAGAGAGACCTATGGACTGAACATAAATCAACAAACAACAAGAGGAGTCTGAGTGAATGGAGGGGCCATCAGGGCTGGGGTGAGGGTGGGGGGAGGGAAGGCATCCCAGCAACCATTTATCTATGTAGGAAATTTAAAAAAGAGAAAATTTTAAAAAATAATAATAATGTGCAGCATCATAAGCACAGGATTGAATGTCTCTTAGTATTATTAAGCCTGTCTCAGAATCTCAGTGATTTTCCCAATATTACCTAGTTCAGTTCAACTTCTAACCTCCAAACCCTTGCTATTTTTGCAAAATGTCAACATCACCTGAAACTACAGAAATGCAAGAAATTTCAACCTGTCTAAGACCTATGGACTAGACTCTGATTTTCAACAGAATCCCCAATGGCTATATGCATGTTAAGGTTTGAAAAGTTTTGTGTAATAATCTACTTATTGATCAGTAGTAGTGTGGGTTAGAGGGAGGTAGGGCCTTAGTATATTCTCTCTCTCATTTATCTATCTATCTATGGCCATTAATTATCTATTTTGTACATCCACTCATCCATCCATTATTATTCAGTTGTGGATTGTCTCATAAGCTTAATTTTTTTACAGTTTATTTCTTTGGAATAAGATCCAAATAATGTCTATTTCACTTTTCTCCCCTCCCCCCCTTTTTTTCCTTCTTATAACTTTTGAACTCTATGGTGAAAGAAACTGCCTTGATCACCGTGTAGAGTCTCCCTGCGTTCCATGTTGCTCTTTGCCCTGGGTGTCATTCAGCATGTTCCTTTGTCCTGTCTATTCTCTGTAGTTATATGGCTGAATATGGAGGTAGAGAAGATGCTGAGCTGATTTTCTTTGGAAAACTGTTTCTGGGGTAGGTAGTGGTAATTTTTCTTTCCTTCTTCTTTCCCTCTGAATGTAAAGGTAAGGTACATTCCTTCCTTTAGGAGATGGAGACCTATTGAGATATCAGTGGCTAAATTTTCAAAAGGTGAATAAGTATGACAGGAAAGATTTTCAAATTATTTTTCTAGAGCAAGATGGAAGTTAAAAAGTACTGGTTTAGCATTAATGGGTATGATATTTAAAGAATCACTTTCAAAGCAATTATGTAAATAATAGAGCAAGGCCATGTGATGATATTTTTATAAAAAGAATAAACAAGGTCACCAATTACTTTCTGAGGCAATGATGGATCAGGAAAACCTCATCTAGGTCATATCAACTTCTCTTTTCTCCATCTTGGAGAAAAAATTGGGAAATTTCGTACCAGTTAAACCAGCAAAACAGCATCACAAATAGTCCAGAGAAGGGTGCTGAGAATTGACACACTGCCAGGGGCCATCAGAGGAGCTCATTGAAAAGCCAAAGGGTGCTGTGTGGTCTGAGACCTGGAGACCCTACTTAACTACCAGGTCTGTTCAGTATGAAGTGACCATATGGACTCAGTTTCCTAGTGCACAGGCGTGTGTGTGTGTGTGTGTGTGTGTGTGTGCATGTGTGTTTTGAAGAAAGCAAGGCAAAGTTTAAAAGGCTCTATGTAATAGGACCTCAATATTGTGAGGCAAAATTCTAATCATTGATGTATGGGTGACCTGGTTCCTCCCACTTCCGTATTCATGTCTTACAGCTACTATAACAAGTAGCTTCAAACAACACAATGTAAGTCTTGCTCTGGACCATAGGCCATCCTGCAGCTTCCTGGCCTGTGCACACGTAATCCTCATCTCCTTGGTTGTAACGCACTGGACTCTTCTCCCTGTTCCTTTGCATGAAGAGACATATGATGCAGCTACCTTTAGATCCTTACTGAAATCACAATCCTAATAGTTACAGCCTTACTCATGTGGAAAGTGTGGTAGGCAGAGTATGCTCCCCAAAGAAGTCCACATACCAGTCAGTGGGACCTGCCAGGATGTGATCTTCCATGGCAAGATGGACTTTGCAAACATGATGAAGCTAAGGGCCTTTAGGCAGGAGAGAATCCTACTCAAACAGTGGACATAATATAATCATGAGTTTCCTTAAAGGGGGAAGATATTGCTCCCTGACTATGATCAAGGTGAGAGAGATGATACTCTGGAAAAGTGGTTAGGGAGGTGAGACATTGCTGACTTTGAGGTCAAAGGAGAAGCCATAGCCCAGACCTGTAGACATCCTCTAGCAGTGAGAAATGGGGGGAGTGGGTTCTCCTCCGATGCCCATCACATTGCTTTTTAGCTCTGTCAGAGCTCTAACCTATGAAACCACAAGCTAATAAACATGCATGGTTTCACCACCAAATTGTGGTAATTTGTTATAGCAGCAATGGAATCTGATCACTTCTGATCACCCTTTCTCTAAGATATTCTGTTGCCCCTTGTCTCATCTCTGGTCTGAACCAGGGGAAGCTGTGTTTACACTGATGTGGAGAAGCTGAGAATACTCCTAGGGCAGTGCTGCAGAGAAATATACCCTATGGACACCCCTGCAGGATACCACCTGAAAGTACTGGGAAAAGCACTCACCTGAGGCTAAGGATGAATGAATCCCACAGCTGATATTTCTAGCTGATGAGCTGTTCTCAGCCTCAGGAGTTTCCAGTTTGCTGAGCCATCCTTGACTGCCACTCTCCTCTTTCTTCCTAGTGTGGAGATGACCACCTTCTCCCTGTATTCACATATGGTTGAAGGAGGAAGGGAATACCATGAGATATTCCATGAGGGCATGAATCCCATCACTGAAGCTTCACCATCATGACCTAGTCATCTCCCAAAGACGTAAAACCAAGTACCAACACATTGGAATCAGGGCCTCAGTGTTTGTGGGAACAGAAGCATTCTATCTACAAACCACCTTTTCTGATCTTCCCTGAAGGCCAACAAAACAATTAAGACCCTGCACTTGTATCTCTAATGTCCTGATGTGTGTCTCCTGACACTAATCAAGGCTGTCCCTGAATCTGAAATTAGTCAGGAGAAACAGAAGTTCTCACTACACTAGCCAAACTTACCTAAAATCTTGAGAAACCTGGAGCATTGAGGGCATCAGTAAGGAAGAAACTAAACTATCTTGCCATTGTACCATGATTTTATCACTTCTGTCTCAATGTACTGAAATTATTATCAGAGCAAAATATAATAAAACTGAGGTCTCATAAGAAACTCTATATTATAAAATTATATTCAAGGTAACATTATTCATGCTAATTAATAAAATGACTCTAGCATATTGAAATAATGGAATATTCTGAACTGTGTATGACATCCCTTGGCTAGAGTCAAAGAGTTGTCTAGAATCTGTGCAGAAAGTGCATTTTACTCAGAAATTTGATTGATGTGAGTTGTTAGAATTTATTTCTATTTCATAGATTTTTATTACCAGATGGATATATAGTAGTTATGTGTGTGGTGTGAGTCGTCTCTTAATAAAGAAAAAGGATACTTCATGTATCATCAACAAAAGTTACCTTTAATAACTAGTCAGGTTTTTTGGAATATTTTTCCAGGTCCTGAATTTTTTTTTGTGCCCTGGAAGGGTTAAACAATCAAAATGAGACCTTTGAAACTGTGTTGGAATTTGTATTGGAACTTAGTTCTCTCTCCCTGTTGGGAGAAAGAGATAAAAATCAATGAAATTTGTAAAATTAGGATGATGAAAAGACTATGGAGGCTGGAGTTGAAAAATTGTGTTTTAAAATGAACACTGAACAATTTGACTCAAATTATTTTACAGAAATTAAGCTGTTGTCTCTAAAAGTGTAAGCCATTGGGGTTTGTTGGGCAAGAATGTGAAATAATTTTTGAAACTCTTAATGAAGGCTGGTTAAATTGGCCATGATCCCAACCATGACAAAATAGTTGCTTTGTTTGTTTATACTTCTTGGATCATGTGGCTACCCTTCAGTGTAACTCACAATGGGGGAGGCATGGAGTGGGTCTCTAAGAAGTCTTTTCTGAACTGCACCTAAACAACTTTGACTCCCAGAGTCAGCTAAACAAACAAGTCTGCTATTATGAACTAATAGTCTCAAAACCTTGGGACAGTTAATCAGCTTTTATGAATTTAGATTTTCAATAAATATTGCTCCTATTTCTCTCCCTCCTCATGTATCCACAGAATTCTCCATTGTCTTACAGAAGTTGTGAGCTTGCATGTAGGTCAAGCTTGGCAAGTGGTTCACTTTGCCAAACAAGGGTCCTTGAAAGTGTATGGTGGCAGAGCTGACTTGCCAGAAACATCCTTATTCTCCATTGTCTTTGTTTGTTAAAGGGCAGAGAGCTTGGTTAGTTTTAATTATGTGCTGTTCTGTGTAGGTTTAACAGTACATTTCTTTCCAGTACCATAGATGATATGTTCTTGAAGACATGACATGTTCTTGAACCCTTACCTAGAACATTAAGTCACTTACCATCATTCCATGATAGCATAATACAAGGATTTTAGGAAAGACCTGCAAAGAATCATAGGAAAGTTTAACTTTTTTTTCCTCTCCAACTCAAAAAATTAGAAAAATAACAACAAGAAAACCCAAAGCCCAGAAGAAAACAAGAAATAATAAAAATAAAAGAAGAAATAAATAACATAGAGAACAAAAAGACTATTCAGAGGATCAACAAAACTAAGAGTTGGTTCTTTGAAAAAATAAATTAAATGGACAAGCCCCTCACAAAGCTCACAAAGAAGAGAAAAGACCCAAATAAATAGAACCACAAACGAGAAAGGAGAAATCACCACAGACACAAAAGAAATTCAAAGGATAATCAGAGACTACTATGAACATCTATATGGAAACAGATACAACAATCTGGATGAGATGGACAAATTCCTGGAAAAATACAACTACCCAAAACTGAACGAAGAAGAAATAGAGAGTCTAAACAATCC
>PVHY01015009.1:0-36993 GCA_004024945.1 Uropsilus gracilis
TAGGCTTTTTGCCTGGGCTCTGTCTCTGGCATTCTCTCCCCTACTTCTTCTATAATGTTGCCTCTGGTCTTAGCAGCCATTATGGTAGTGGTGCTGCTGCCACTTTTACCCCCACTTCTACACTTAGGTGTGCACACTTATACATGTGCATGCGTGTGTTTTCTGTGTCCAGGTGTCCCCAATAAGAGATGTTTGTGCCCTGTGCCCAGTTCCCAAGTCCTTTTTACATTAACACAATCAAGACGGCAGGTGATAGCCTGATAGCCACAGGGTTAGTGGCATATAAAACCTGATTACTCATTTACCCTCCTTACATACATTGAATCGTGGTATTTTTCTTTAACCACTGCACTAGCTGTGTGCTAACGTCCACTTTAAATAGAGAATCTGAGACGATTTGGATGGAATGACTTGTCCATTATCGTTTAACAGAAACAAGAATTTCAATACAGTCCTATTCCCAATGTTGTATCATTATATCAATTGTAGACACAACTACTAGTCAGTGTTGGAATCATGTTGGGTAATACATATTTGACTAGGAATTATTTAGATGAATTTTTACAAAACATATGTTAGAATCGCAGTGACGAGTTCAAATTCAGGCCATATCATCTACTATCCAACAATTTACGTGATATTTATGTTTCAAATTCTCCCATTTAAAAAAGAAGTTAATGATTCTGTCTGTCTTAGAATATTTTTAGGAGAATGTAAGCATATCAGATATCATAATTATTAATGATGAAATGTATAGATGATAATCTCTATATCTCTTTAGTGATTATATATGTATATAAATGGCAGAAGTGTAACCATAAATTTCTCCCAGAAAGGAGTTTTCCAATACAGAATATATATATATATAAATTATCATGCTTTATATAAAAATGTTTATTATACATATAATACAGTTTACATATGTATATAATGTATCATATATGCTAATTATATACAATTATGTAATGTGCCTTTCTTATATATGATCTAATATGTATTCTAAAATTCAAAGTCAAATAACTTCCATATATAAGAGAGAAACTTGTTTTTCTCTTGCTAACTTGACTTTAAGATCCATTTTCTATTGAGGGTAAGAACAAAGATTTCCAGCAGTTCATAAGACTGCTTTTTTCAGTGATGAGAAGTCATTTTCTACAGAATTTTAATACATATATGTCACATAAATAATTTAAAAAAATCTTTCTAGGAGGTATCACCCATTCTAGCATTTGCTTGAACATCTTATGTTCAACAATTGCTTGGAAAAGTAATACATGGAGTCTCTCCGTCATAAGAAGCTTGGTATCCTTGAACTTGGACAATTTTCAAAGACAGTCTACAGTAAAGCACATTTTGTTGGAAGATAAAATATATAAAATTAATCATTTTTTCTCATCTCCCCCAGTATCTATTGCCATGAAAGTTGTTTATAACCATAGCTTGTCTTTAAGCTTATTTCCTCATAAACTGCTATTGACTCCTATTTTTCTGCAGCTATGAATCATAATGCTCTATTTGTAAACTCCTAGTACTAAAATGAACTAACTTCAGAATTATACCTTTGAGTAAGATATACAGGGAAAGAGAAATCCTTAATTGAAGCAATATATAACTTCAGATAGCAGATCAACCAAGTTCTTTTGTCCCTGTAATTTTGTATAAAAGCTTCTGGTAACTTCTCAAATCAACATTAACTCCAACTTGTGTCATTTTAAAAAGATGTGTTGTAATAAATGAGTGCCTTTCATGAGTCACTTTTTATAACACTTACTTTTCTCTAAAACATATGTATTATTTTGTTAGGAATGCAAGGTATCATAGACAGGGTGCTTTAAACAACTGAAATATTCTGTCATACAGTCTGGAAGTTAGAAGTCCCAGGTCAAGGTGTCAATACAGGTTGGTTCTTTCTAAGGCCCCTCTCCTTGCCATCTTCTTTCTGTGTCTTCACATGTTTTTTTGTTTGTATATCTAAGACAAATTGTAAAGACATCAGTAGTGTTGTATTAGTGTCTACCTTGAAGATGTCATTTTAACTCAATTACTTTTGTCTATCTCCAAGTGCAGTCATCTGTTTTATAAGGTGTTAGGATTTAAAAATAATTTAGCTTGCAACAATGGATATTCCTCTTATTCCCATATCTGAAAGTATAGCAATGATTATATAGAATGATATCCCATAGAACTTGCTCTAAAATCACCTAATAAATACAAAAATAAATTAATAAAATTGCTTCTTCTGACATTTTCATTTGAGGAGTTAATTCTCTAGATAATTTTTATAACAGCTATATTGAGGTATAATTTTCATACCAAAAATTCACCTTTTAAATTGTACAGCTCAGTATTTTTTCATATATTCACAGAGTTAAAATCATCCCCATTATCCAATTTTAATATATTTTCATTACCCTAAACAGAAACCTTATTCCTATTAGCAACATTTCCTCTTTCCCCTTCATCTCAATCATGGCAACCTCTGAATGGTTCCTATCTATGAATTTGCTATTATGAATATTTTATTAAATAGAATTTTACATTTATATTATGACTGCTTCTTTCATAATGTATTTAAATCTGATCATTGTTGAAATATACAGCAATATGTAATTGATTTGTATCCTAATTTGTTAGTGTATAAATATACCACATGTAGATTATTTCTGTATTTTGTTTATTATGAGAAACTGGAACTGCTACTCTGTTCTCTCAAATTTTCCCAAGCAACATTTTACATTACCAGCAATATATCAGTTCCAAGTTTTCTCTGAAACTTTGTCAGTTTTTACTATTGCCTATCTTTTGTTTTTTAACCTTAGCCATCCTAATCAATGAAAAGTATCTCATTGTGGTTTTCATTTATATTTATATTTAAATTTTTTCTGAAGACAAATGTTGAGCATTTAGCATGTACTTATTGGCAATTTATATCCATTCTTTGGAAGAAGGACTATACAAATTTGTTAGCCATTTTATAATGGGCTGTCTTCTTTTTATTGTATTGTAAGACATATTTGTATAATCTATGAATCCCACATGAGATATTTGATTTGCAATATTATATTTAGTGGGTTATGATGTAACTTTTAATACTTAGAAGTAAAACATTTTCTAATCTTGATGTAGTGTATTGTAGCCCATCTTTTTTCTTTTGGTGCATGTGTTTCTGATGTCATAGTTAATAAAATATCACTTACGCCAAAGACAAAACGATCCACACCCCTATTTTTATTCAAGACTTTTAACTCTTTCATTTATGCCTATTATTTGTTCTGAGTAAGTTTTTATATATTATCTGAGAGAGGGTTCCTTATTTATTCTTTTATATATGTTATTGAATTGTCACAACATCATTTGTACACAAAACTGCTTTATTCCTTCATTGAATTGTATTGGCAATCTTATCAAAAACTATTTCACCATAAATTTAAAATTTATTTCTGGAATCTCACTTTTGTTCCATTGATCTATTTTTAGATTACTGTAAATTTTGGAATCAAGAAACATGAGTCTAATTTGCTATTTTTCAAGACTGTTTTGAATATTTGGGAAACCCTACATTTCCATATAAATTTTAGTTATCTTGTCAAATTGTACATTGTAAGGCAGCTATGATTTTAAGAACAGTTGTATTAGATTTGCACATCAATTTTCAGAGCCATTCTAAATAATATTAAGTCTTTCAAGTTATGAACATATGATCACTTTCCATTAATAAAAATCTTTAATTTTTTGTCCTACAAGATTTTGTAATGTGTGGCATATAAATTTATACCTCTTTTTTTTTTTTCTGTTTTTGTATTCATGGTGCTGTAAGTGGGATTTCTTTCTTGTGTTCATTTTGGTGTTTTCATTGCTAATTTATAAAAAATAAATTTCAACTTGTTATATTGTAAAACTTTTGTTAAACTCATCTAAAAGGTAAAATAGCTTGGTAATGTACAAATTTATGCCATCTTTGAGTATAAATATTTTTATGTTGCTTACTTATTTCTGATATGAATACTTTTATATTGTATATTGTCTAATATTTCTAGCTAGCTTTCAGTAGAATTTTAAATAGAAGTAAAAAAACAAACATTATTTTATGTACCTTATTTTAGAGGAAAGCATTCAGTTTCTCAATTGAGTATAATTGTTATGTGGTTGTCTTACTTCTTTGCATTAGCTTGAGAAAATTTCCTTCTGTTATTTGTTTTCATGTACTTTTATCATCAAAGGGTGTTAAAATGTCTTTACTGCTTATACTGAGATGATCAACTGTTTTTTGTCCTTCCTTAATATATTTAATAATGATCAATGTTCATATATTAAATTCACTTTACATTTGGGACAGATTCAATTTGATCACAATATATAATAATTTACATGTACTGCTAGAATTGTTTTTAACTTATATTTTGGACTTATATTATTTAAATATTATATTAATATTATATTTATTATATAATATCATTATTTTATTATTTATTTATTATTTATTATCTATATATTATTATGATTATTTTATATATAATTTTATATATACAATTATATATATCATTTATGTATTATATATTATTTATATATTATAATAACTAATTTTATATAATTTATAATTATTATTTATTGAATATTATTATATTTATTATTAAATATTATACATTAATATTATATTATTTAATATTATATTAATGACATTATTTTTTAATCTATATTCATAAGGAATATTGCATCTTAGTTTCTCAGATAAGTTATAGTTCTAACAACATTTCCTTTGATCATTTATAGGTAAAAGAGGATTTTATTTTCATTAGCATGGACTTTTTAATCTAACATTAATCTTATGCTTGATATTGATATTATACTTCTTTCTCAAATCAATGCCAATTTGAGCAAGTGAGCAACAATAGCCAATACTTCTTTTCCCACTTTCCAATAGACCTAAAGTATGCTCCATAGCATATTATTTTCCAGGTATCAGAAATTAGTGATTCTTTCTTTAATCGTGTTATGGCTGTATAAATTTGATACTGGGCATCACGTTTTTCAGTTCCTAATGAATTATTTTCTTCAAACAGTTGAGAGACCAAAATGGTCCCTTTCCTTAAATTCATTCTTTTGCCCTGGATATTACCATTCTTTTCACAAAATCTAAATTCTATGTGTTATTTCAAGCTATAGTCTGATCTTTTGTAGAGAGGAGAAAAATACAAAACATTAGATTGTTCCTTCAATCCTCTTGAAGATTAGTCTTAATTTGTGTTTTATTTAGTATTAGCTTTATTATAGTATAAGAAATTATGATATGGGGGGAACATTGTTTATAGTTTCTGTCACACAGGAATTACGCTAACTTTAATCAATCTAGATTCAGGAATTTGTTCTGGTAGAAACTGTTTCATTTGGATTCTAAATTCTTGGTTCTGTTGGTTGGGTACAATGTGCTCTGATTGTCCTGAGAAATGATGATACTCAGTGTAAACAGCTCAAGACAAAATGAAGAAATAACTTACACCTGTGCACTTCATTTATTAGATAATTTTCTGGATTTTTATAGTAATTATGTGAGGGCTGTTAAAAAGTAAAATATATTTTAAATGAATTGATGTAGAAATAAAAAATAGGGGAGGCCAGGGGTTTATGTCGTGACAAAACGAAACTTAATCTAGTCCTTTTGCTTCAAAATGAAAGTTATTTCCAATATAATTCCAAGGCTTATTCTGATAATTTGTGCACCGATTTTCTAATATTATATTTGTTAAAGAAAAACTTGTGCTGTGTAAATTTAGGAAAATTGAGTCAGACACAAACAGCTGCTTTTACTAGAAAGTCCACAGAGAAGACAACATTGTACGAGGGTTTCTCAAACTTGTACAAGAAATCTAACAATGTAATGAATAAATTTTGTGAAAAATGCTATTTGTAATTACTATTCAAATGAGTGCCCTTAAATTTCAAGATTCTTTTTGTTTCAGTATCTTGTCTTATAAAAAATATTAAGAAGGTCTTTGTTTTTCTTTTATTCTTACTTCAATTTTCCTTTCCACTCCTCTGTGCCTTCATACCCCACTTATTAACTTTAGGCCACAGTCTTTATTCCATCCTTACCAGATCTTGCTCTTAATCTCCCAAAATATTTGTTGATTTCAGAAATTAACCTCAGGTGTTAAATCTCTTAGCTATAATCTGCATTTTAATAGAGAATTCTTTGGAGAGTGGAAATAATTCAAACTAAGAATGAATTTTAATATGGCCCTTCCGGCAAAATATCAAAAAGAGGTGAAATTGCTTTCAGATGTGGAACCATGTTTATGACTATGAAACCATGCTACCTTGGGCAATTTTAAGGCTAACTGGTGATGAGGTTAAGACTGTGGTTCACCTGAATGTCCATAAGAGCTCAGGGGTGTTGGATACTCTGTGTAGTATGCTCAGTCAAGTGAAATCAGATCAGAAATAATAGTCAGGGATAAAATCTCAAAAACATGATCTGGACACATTAGACTGAATGATACAAAAATGACAATATTCTAGTGTATAATCAGGTCTATTAGTCTTTTGAAAATTTTAATTAATAAGTTGAAATGAAGACCGCAAGTTTTAGTTTTTATTTTTACTTGATTACTTGTTTGCCATTGATTTGCTTCTTGGTAATCAATTATCAGTTCTGAAGAGAAAAATTAATAGTGCTTCCACCACAATGTAATTTAATAATTCTCAAAAATTTTGTAGTATAATTTTCTCCCTGAAGATTTTATAAAATTGAAGTTACTTTAAATTTCTTCAACAAAAGCATTGTGCAGAACTCACACTTTACTATGAGAAAACAACCTTCATTTAGAAAAGGTACTCATCAGAAAATTAAGATTCCTTTCCATTTCTTTTACCCAAATATTTGAAAAAAGCTACCAAAATAATCTTAACCATTAAATTAAATATACCTGGGGAGATATACTTCTCGTGAAAATGAGTAAAAGTTCACATACAGTCTGTTTTTCTCTGTAATTAAGATAGAACAATGATGAAAACTTTAAAAATATAATCTGATGATGCCACAAGTCTGATATTGAATTTACTGAAACAAAAACATTTATCTACATAGTAAATTTGTTCATATTTTAGATTCTTTGAGCCTTCTGCTTTACTACATAATGATGTTTGTGATTTTCTAACAGTCTTACTTGAATACATGGCTGAATTTAGTATCTCGGTTACATATTAAAAGATAGTAACTGAAATTCCAGTACTTTGTAATTTGCTTTTAGTTTTGAGTTAAGACACATTTCTCCTGATTTATCTGGTTTATTTCAAATAGTTTAAATTTATATTAAACTCATAGTGCCATATATCCCACCTTGAACCAGTAATACAGTTCCCATAGACTTCAGTGAAATTCCACAAGAGAATTGAGGTCAATGTAAGCCCAAAGTAAAATTCATAAGTGACTAGCATGTCCAGTTGGTATAGAGAGTACTTATAAGAAGCTGTGATAGAGACATTAGTAAAGACAGGAGGGAGCAACAGAGGGATTTTCTTCCATCTCATGCAACCAAAATAAGAATTGTATCAAACTGCCTATATCTTGCTGTAAGGAACTTTAGAAGCAGAATGGGAAAGATTTGAAAGAATTTCTCAGCTGCAAAATTTCACTCTAGGGACTATGTCTTTGAGTAAGCTCTGGCTACTTAAATTGAAAATGAGATTAAGCATTTTCAGAGATTTTTCAATTTCTCCCCTGCTAGCATCTCCCAAATCGCCTGCACTACTAATGAGGTGTTTAATATAATATGGTCTTGAAAGGACCTGTCACCCTTCATCCCTTCAAAGCAGTGGTGGCTATTTATTACATTTCACTCATAGCTGTCATATATACTTTCTCTATTATGATGTAATTTAGAGCTAAAAAAAAAACTTTAAAATTGGTCTGATAGTAAGAATAACGCAACTAAATATCTAGTAACTTCAACTACAATAAATATCTGTTAATGTAAATCAACAAGGTATTTTCTGACAGGCATGGTACCAGTTACAAGTATTATTTTCAAACTCATATACTAATGTACCTCAGCTTTCATCTAATTATGATCTAAGACAATAGCTCCATTTAAGAATTCTCTGGATTCTTTCGTAATTTTCTAATACTCTCCAATTGCATAAGAGCTAAAGATTTGGACTCCTGAGTTATTTAGTATAGAATTAATGTTTTAAGATATAATACATATATTTTATCTTATTTTTTCTCTTAATAAATAAGATAATAAAATAGCATGCAAATCACCTTTACATGTTATAAATATTTTATGGGCAAGCACATTTTTCCAATAGTTTTTCATTATACATAGAATAAAATTCATATTATTTAGCATATTTTGAATAATTTGACTTCATAAAATGATTTCTGCAAGTCTTATTGTCTTCTACTGCCCTCCATTAGTCTGCTACAATTCTGCTAACCAATTTGTTTTGCTCAAATATGCCAAATATGCTTCTGACTTGGGTCATATGGCTCTAGTCACTTTATTTTGTCTTTTACTCAAATATTAATTTACTAGAGGGGTCTTCTTTGATAATAAGATCCACAGACTGTGGTGATATTGCTAATATTTTACAGTTAACTGATAAATACTAAAAAGATACATATCACTCCTAGGATTTTTCTGTCTAGTTCAGTGATTAGTAAAAAGTCATTGCTTAATGAATAATTATAGAAGGAATATATTAATGAAGTGTATCATCATTCTATTTCATATTTTAAGTTTATTGATAGTTATCTTATTATTATATTTAGGCTAAACTTAGACTAGGTCACTAATATTGTGGTCTGTGGTCATTAATTTTACTTTATATTCTGGGACACAGCATATTTTTATTTACACTGGAAAATATATATTTAGTTTATCCCAATAATTATTAAGATGGGTGATTGCAATAACTTCTCATGTGAAAAGCTTTTTGTGTTTCTTATCAACATGTAGTTCCTGCAGTGATATATTAAAACAGTGTGAATCATTTATCCAAAAGTTAAATAACCTTGATATGCCATCATTTAATCAATGATTATATTGATACTTACAAAAGTGTTTTTATTTAATTCCATATGCATCCCTTCTAAGTGTACTATCTAAACATTTTTTGTAAACAAGAGTTTTCTCTCTTCATGATTTTTTATTTGTTTTTAGTGTTGCTATGGATTTATTATTTTTAATGTAATATACATTGTAAGCCATGATAGCAATTTTTTTCTTTGATTTTATTGCCTAAAGTTGGCTAGTGAGAATTACTCCTTTTTACACATTCAACTAATTCTCACCCACAACCCTGCACCCTGTTTTCTCACAGTTCTAATAGAAGATAATTGCACATTTAACTTGTAGTTTCTTTGGCCCTGTGCCAGTCGTTCATTTATTCATGAACTTCGGTTGATTTAAGTGAGTGTTGGTAATCAGAAAACAAAATCTGAAAACTTAATGCCTAGTGTACGTAAGTCTTATGCTTCGAGACAATTGAAATGGACAGAGCTAAGGATATACTGGAAAGATTATATGGAAACCTTCAATTCAATTCCAATATTATGTTTTTTTTTTAATTGTCCCTATTTTTACATACTCTTACACTCCTTCACAGTGAAAATCCTGGCTCTAAAGAGACAATATATTTGGTAATTTTCTAATTCTAAAATATATTTAAAGAATACAAAATTGCTGGAGTCTTAAATGCTAATTACAATTACAGCCTTATGTTCATAATTTATATATTTTCCCTGTGGAATTATATTTTATATAAAACAATTTCCCATCACTTTTGTTTGTTTTCATGTATAGGATTTGCATTTTTATTCAACTGCATTTAACTTAAGATTACGTATATATATATATATATTTAGATAATACATGTATATATGTGATTGATAAGCCAATATTAGATGATATAGAACAATTTGTTTGCTTCAGATAAGTTTTTTTCCCCTTCCCCTACTCCTCTGCTAATGTCAATTATCTGATGTTAAGGAATGATTAAAGAAGACAATTTAGGAGATATAAACAAACTATTTAATACTCAATGAAGCAGACAATTTCCATCTGAAGTACCAATCAGGGCAGAAAAGCAAGAAACTATAGGCTGACGAATAAAAACAAGGTCAGAGAAAACTGAAAATACATTATTGACTAGGAATTCATAATCAACATTTTCTGCAGTGAGGAGACCCCAGAATTGACTTGGTGTTTGAGGATTGGTTGGCTGGGTAACTCTATTTCTGGTCAATCAGAACATTTATGGGATCACAAAAGGTATTTAAGTTTCAGTTTTCTGACATGGTACACCAGGTAGGAGCATCTCCATCTCCATTCTAGAAAGTTATTTCAATAATGCAATACTAGAAGAATGAATGGAATAAATTTTAAAATTGCTAACCAGTGTTCTAATAAAAAACCTATTCAGTGCACTCTGATAAATATTTATTCAGTGTTTATCTACTACCACTTCAGCAAGCTCATGATATTATAAGTTCTGTTTAAACCATGGCAGGCTGTCAGAGCTAAGATAATGTTGTTAATGATCTTGCCTGCAGTTTATCATTCATTCAGTAAAACAGAAGAAGTGTAGATGAAACTGTTCAATGTGGTAGATATCAAAGATATGTTTAGCCCTATTTTCTGAGACATTAAGGAAGTTTGAAAACATTGGAACCTAATGCTATATCATAGCTATTCTGTTAGTGTCTCAATCCACAGACTTCTTTATGAACTCCCTTTTTACTATTTATTTTTATCCAGTGTGTAGTAGATAAAAAAATTCTAAAACAGAAGTATTTTGTAACATCTGACTTCATCATTTCTGGTAAAACATCTAAGGTCTATTGTATGTTTCAGGTATATGGTATTTTCACGTTTATCTTCAAATCTTAATTCTACAAATATTCATGATTATTGCTGTTTTCTTTGTTTGCCTGGTCAAAGATGTAATGGCATATGCACCATAATACTAAGGTGCTTGTTTTTGCCATGGAAAAATAAAACTCACTAGCAGATTACATAAAAAGTGTTTTTTTGATAAATGAAGGAATGTTCTGAAATGTAATTCTAAGGCCATTTATTCTCTTTCATAAAGTTCTTTAAAAAAAAGAAATCCAATACACTAAAGTGACATAAAATTTGTTTTTCTTGTTGTTGTAAAGAAAAGTAAGTGGTGAAGGTTTTTGGAATGATAATCAACTTTTAAAAGACTATCAAATAGAAGACACTCTGTTTACACAGGAAATGGTTAAAAGGAAGTGCAAAAATTGTAAACAAAAGATCATGCTCATATTTTTGATGAATCATGAAATTTTATAACATCAGTGAGGGAAATTTTCAATAAATAAACTACCTTTACACATTTACACTTTCAGTCAAAAATAGTCATTTATGTTGAAGAGAAACATTCAATAATATAAAACCCTATGTAAACAAGTTTGTTTATTGCAGTATTTTGTAACAGAACTCTATGAGAAATAATCTCAGTACTAAACTCGAGGATATAGGTTGAATAAAATATACATGCATACAATAAAATAGTAAGTAGTATAAAGATTAAGGATATGTGTATGAACTGAACTGATATGAAATGAAAATAGGATGCAAAACTAAGAGTATTTAAGAACTTTAATTATGTTTTTTAAGGGTATATCCACTCTTAAATTCATTGCAGCACTATTTACAATAGCCCTGTTATGGGAACAATCTGCCTGCCTGGCAAGAAATGAATGGTTAAAGATGTGATATATATTCACAATAGAATACTACTCAGTAATTTAAAAAGTCTTGTGATTTTTCAGCAAGAGGGATGAAACTGGAGGGGATTATGCTAAGAGAAGTAGTCAGAAGAAAGACAAATACCATATGATATCACTCACATGTAGAATGCAAACAAAACAAACTTAGCAGACATAAGTAAACAAATACAAATAATTAGACTATGCAGAAAGGAGACTACTAGGGTGTGACAAAGTACAAAGAGTAGAGGAAATTGGATGACATAAATGGATTGGTGTAAGGATTATTATTGCTTTGAAGGTGAGTTTCTTGAAGTAACATACATTTGAAAATGAGGGAATGTATTCTAACATGTACAGTGTTATAAACTAACTTTAACCTCAATTTAACAATAATGAAAAAATAAACTCAGGAGGTATACCAGAAACTTTCAAAAAAGTCTATCTGTTGTTGAAATAACTTCTAACGCAAAGAAGGAGCTGTTCTCACCTGAGGTTCTAACTTAGGCAAATGTCACCTGTAGGAGCCCTGTTTTACCAGAAACTTCAGCTTTGATCCAACTATCCACTCCCCAGATGCTAAGTCAACTGGGTCATCTCCAAACAAAGTTGAATATATGTCCAAACCAAACATATGTATTCTTTTTTTCTTTTTCTTTATCCCATTAAGCTTTTTGCTTCCTCCCCATATTTTGCAGTTCTCCAAATGCCAACCGTCTACTTCATCAAACTTTATAGTTTATTTGTATCTCCTAAACTATCTTCTCTAATCATTTTTTTCTTTAATCCACTTTACAATTCACAAATGCTAATTAACACTGCATATTTTTAGTGAACACTGGTATTCACAACTAACCAGGTAGTGCAAATTCATATTGCATGTTCTATTACGTTATTATGTTGTCTTCAGTACTTGTCATCAATAGAAAATTTCTCTGCTTGTGAATTTTTGTGGCAATTATGTTGCTAAAAATCACTGCATATCAACCTTATTAAATCTTTTGCCTATATTTATCACCTAATTTATTAAATTGTAACCTCCAACTTGAATAATCATAAAAGTAAATGCTTTGTGATTGATTTACACTGTTCCTGTCAATAATTATATAATTTAAGCCGGGTAAGATGGCGTGTGCCTGTAAGCTTCAGCCTATGAAGGGGTTGGGGATGGGGATCACGGTTCAAGTCCCACTTGGGGCAACACAGCGAGACCTAGTCCCAAAAAATAGATGGGTATGGTGGCTTACACCTGTAATCCCAGCTACCTGGGAAGCTGAGGCTGGGGACTGCTAAGTCTGTGGTACTCGAGGCAATGTGAGCCTGTGGGTCCACTGGCAAAAATAGTGAGACCTAGTCTCAAAAAATAACAGTAATAATAATAATAATAATAATAATAACAATAATAATATAATTTAAATATGAGGAATAAGGCAAAATTTGTGATCTTAAATAAATAATAGTAGTTTCAGTGGGTACAATGTAAAGCAAATGCAACAAAATATGTTATTTCCTTCCATTCTCTTAAAGTTATTCTTGATTTGGAGAGCAAAATTTCATTTTTTAAATGAAAATCTTCATTGAAAGAAACAAAAGATAACTTCTATCACAATTTCCTTTGGAAAAAAAATTTAGTCACATTTTATAACATATTAACTATCAATTCATGTAATCAAATTAAAGTTTCAAAAAATACTATTTCAATGAAAATTTCACTGTATGTTTGTGATTGGTTTATTATACCTTTGCCAACAGCTCCCTCTATGTTCCATAGCACAAATACTGATTGTTCACATTCGAAAAAAATCACATATCTTTTTGTGATCAACATGTCTTAGAAGAGAGCAAAAGTTTTTCTCTACCTCATGGTAGAAACTCTGAAAAGATAGGTTTTTGGTGGTCTCTATTTTAAAAAAATATATTCTTGCTTAAGCTAGATTTTCATATTTATTTTAATATTAATTCATTAAATTCCTATTTAATTGCATTTTACACTTATTTTTAAGAATGTTTCTTTTGCATTTTTTAATTTTATATTTTAATTGACTGCATATATATATATATATATATATATATTTATACATCATTGTCTACCTCAAGGTTCTCCCACCATCTTATCACCAGTGAACCATCTTAATCTCTTGTGCCCACCCTCTCCCAATTTTACCCTCCTCTCCCTCTCTTGCTCTATGTCTCAGTTCTGTTGACAGTTTTAAATATTTCCTGTCTGTTTGCTTGTTGTTTGTTTTTCTACATCCCTCATATAAGTGAGACCATCCAGTATTTCTCTTTTTCTTTCCGACTTATTTTCACTAACATGATTCCTTCTAGCCCCATCCATGTTCCTGAAAATGGCATGTTTGTCTTTTTTGATTGATGAATAATATTCCATTGTGTACATATACCACAACTTTCTGACCCAGTCATCCGTTTGGAGGCATTTGGGTTGTTTTCATATATGGCTATTGTAAATAGTGCTGCAGTAAACATCTGAGTACAGGGGTCCTTTTGAATTAATGTTTTTGTGTCCTTTAGGTAGATTCCCAGAGTGGAATTGCCTGAGGATAGTGGGGGCAGGACCTGGGGCTGTGGAGGTGAGGCCTGAGGCTGGTGGAAAACAATTTTTTTTCCCATTTGGTTAGGTTTCTTTTTGTTTTGGTTATTGTTTCTTTTGCTGTACAGAAACTTTACAGTTTGATGTAGTCCCAGCTGTTCATGTTTTCCTTAATTATTTTTGTCATCTATAATGAGGTTTCTGAAGTTTTAGTATTGGAGTGTTTTTGACCATTATATTTTATTATTTGATCATTATTTTATTATTTTATTTTCTCATGTATTTTATGTTTCAGGTCTTAAATTCAAGCCTTTTATCTATTTTGCGTTAATTTTTGTACATGGTGGGAGGAGGTAGTCTAGATTCATTCTTTTGCATGTAGCAGTTCAGTTTTCCCAGCAGCAATTTTTGAAGAGTCTACCCTTGTTCCATTATATAATTTTGGGCCCTTTGTCATAGATTAGTTGATCATACACATGTGGCTCTATTTCTGAACTTTCAATTCTGTTCCATTAGTCTTTGTGTCTGTTTCTATTACAGTACTATGCTGCCTTAATTGGTATAGTTTTGTAGTGTAATTTAAAGTTTAGGAGTGCAATCCTCTATTCTCTCTCTCCTTTTGGTCAGGAGAGCTTTAACTATTTGAGGATTTTTATTATTCTATATGAATGCCAATAGTATTTGCTTTTATTTCTTTAAAGAATGTTACTGAGATTTTTATTGGAATTGCATTGAATGTGTAGATAGCTTTTGGTAGGATGGCCATTTTGATAATGTTGAGTCTTCCAATATGTCTTTTGATTTCTTTGTGTCTTCTGTTTCTTTTAGTAATGGACTATAGTTCTTGTTGTATAGGTCTTTCATGCCTTTTGTTCAGTTTATTCCAAAGTATTTAATTTTTATTGGTACAATTGTAAATACAGTGGTTCTCTTAATTTCTTCTTCAGACTGATTTTTTACATATAATGAAGTAACCGATTTTTGTGTGTTGATTTTATAACTAGCTACCTTACTGAACAGGTTTATTATTTTCATTAGTTTTTCTGTAGAGTTTTAGTATTTTCTGTATAAATTATGTCATCTGAAAATGGTGATAATTTTACTACTTCTTTCTCTATTTGGATTCCTATTATGTACTTCCCCTGCCATATTGCTCTAGCGAGGACTACCAGTATATTATATTGAAAAACATGGTGAGAGTGAAGAGCCTTGCCTTATTCCCAATATCAGAGGGAAGGCATTCAGTTTTTCACCATTTAGGATGATATTAACTGTGGATTTGTCACATATTACTTTTATTAGATTAAGGTACATCCCTTCTATACCCAGAATTCTGAGGACCTTTATTATAAATGGATATTGAACTTTGTCAAATGGTTTCTCAAATCTATTGATATCATCATGTATGTAGTTCTTATTTGTTGTTGTTGTTGATGATGTGTTAAAATACATTAATTGATTTTCAGGTGTTGACCCATCCTTGACTCCCTGGGATAAATCCCATTTGGTCATGGTGTATTTTCTTTTCAATGAATTTGGATTTAATGCATTGATTCATTGGATTAAACTTGCTAAGATTTTGTTGAGAATTTTTGCCTTTGTGTTCATTAGGAAGATTGGCCTGTAGTGTTCTTTCTTTGTGTTATCTTTGGTTTTGTTATTTGTGTGTATTGGCTTTGTAGAATGTGTTTGGTGGTATTCCTTCTTTCTCTATTTTATGAAAGAGTTTCTGTGCAATAGGCACCAGTTTTTCTCTGAATGACTAGTAGAATTGATTTGTAAATCCGTCTGGTCCAGGTTTTTGCTATTGGGGAGTGATTTTATTACTGTTTCAATTTTACTGCTTGAGATTGGTTTATTTAGACTTTTTACATCTTCTCTATCTGGTTTTAGATGGATGAATGCTTCAAAAAATCTGTCCATCTTATCAAAGTTGTTAAACTTGTTTGCATACAGATGTTCGTTATAATCTCTATTTATCTTCTGGATTTCTGTTTTGTCTGATGTAATTTCTCCTCTTTCATTTATTTCTGTTTTCTCCTTTCTCTTCTTTGTGAATCTGGCTAGAACCTGGCTTTTCAAAGAACCAGCTTTTGTTTTGTTGATCTTCTCAATTGTCTTTATTTCTATTTCAGCTATTTTTTCTTGAATTTTGATTATCTCCTTCCTTCTACTTAATGGAAAAATTAAGATTTTTCCATTGCTCTTAATCTAGTTCTCTCGGATGAGAAATTATGTTGTTTCTCTGGGTATTTTCTTGTTTCTTGATGTGGGACTGTATTCCATATATTCTGGAAGGTTGTATTCTCATTGTCATTCATCTCAATTTTTTTGTTTCTTCTTTGATTTCCTCATTAATCTAGTCTTTTCCCAATAGTGATGACTTCAGTCTCCATGAATTGGGAGGCTTGTAGTTCTATTCATTTTTATTTCTAGTTTGCTACCTTTATGGTAAGAGAAAATAGATGTTATTTTTCAGTCTTTATGAATTTGCTGATGCTGGTCTTGCGGTCCAGTACATCGTCGATTCTAGAGAATGATCCATATGCACTATGCACTTGAAAATATATGTACTGCTTTTTTTTTTTTTTTTTTTCGGGGGTGGAGGGAAGGGGTGCAGTGTCCTATAGTCTATTAGATCCATTTGGTCTAGGTATTTGTTTAGACTTACTATGTCCTTGTTTATTTTTTTGTTATATTTATCTATCGCTACGTGAGAGAGGAGAGTTGAAGTCTCCTACTACATATATATTTCCTCTAATGTCTTTTTCCAGTTAGCAATTGTCTGATGTATTTTGGTGCTCCTTCATTTGACACATATATATTCAAAAGTTTATGTCTTCCTGGTGTATTGGTCCCCTGATCACTATGCAGTGGCCATCTGTGTCTCTTGTCACCATTTTTTAGTTTGAGGTCTATTTTGTCAGATATAGCTGTACCTGCCTTCTTTTGGGCTCCATTTGTTTGCAGGATTTTTTTTCCAACCTTTGCTTTCAATATACGTTTATCTTTGGTAGTTAGGTGTGTTTCCTGGAGACTGTAGAAGGATGGGTTGGTCTTTTTAATCCATTCTGTTACTCTGTGTCTTTTTACTGGTGCATTTAATCCATTAACATTTAGGGTGGTTATTGAATTGTGGTCCATATTTATCATTCTGTTTATCTTTTGTTGTTCTATTTGCTACCTTGTAATGTTCTTCTTGTTAGTTCCTCTGTTCGTTTAGATTTTAAAATTTCTTGTAATATACCTTGAAGGGGGGATTTAGTAGAAGTAGATTTCTGAAGATTTTGTTTGTCTGAGAAGGTCCATCTTTTTTCCTCATAGATAAATGAAAGCTTTTCAGGATAAGTATCCTTGGATGGCATTTTTTTTTTCCTTGAAGTTAGTTGAATATATTGCTTCATTCTCTTCTCCAAGTGTTTCTTCTCAGAAATCTCATGTGAACCTAATAATTTTTCCTTTATAGGTTATCTGTTTCTTGCCTTTTGCTATTGCATTATGCTCTGTCTTGGATTTTTTGAAGTTTTACTTTTATGTGTCTTGCAGCTGTTTTGTTTTCATTGTGGTAATTTGGTGTTCTTCTAGTTTCCTGTATCTCTATTTTTGTTTCTTGCTTCACATATTGGAAGTTCTCTTTAATTATTTCCTTGAACATTTTCTCAGTTCCTTTATTTCTCTCCTCACCTGCTGGTATTCCCATAATGCATTTTATATTTATAATTAGCTGTACAAAGTGCTGGGATCATGTAAATAAATGTAATGTAGAAGCTAATAGTATATGTATATATAGTATGTATAGTATATGTATGTAGAGGCTAATAGTATATGATAGTATATTTGCTTCTTGTATTGAAGTTGCATATGTCCTTAGTTCATGTTTATATTTTGTTGAGCGTAAAATTAAATTTAGACTTTTAAAATGAAATGTATTAAAAAAGGAAAAAAATGATAAAAAAAATGACATATCAGCAAGTAAGAAAGTGGAAAAGCTGATAATGCAAATTAGTGTCCATTTTAGGTAATTATAAATGATTTTTCTTTTGGGGTATATTCAGATGGTGATATATGAAGTAATATGATTATATTTGCTATGTGGCAAATACATTGTTTTTCCTACAGCATCATTAAGTAATCAGTTCCCTGTTCTCTGCCAATTTAAGATGTGATAGAATGTTTCTCAATACAATACTCCAAAAGTTTGATATTAAATAAAAGCTTTTTTATATGTCTGTTAATATTTCCTTTAGATAAGAAAATTAAAAATTTGTTAAAATAGCTATGTCGAATTTCTATAAACTAGTTTAGAAGCTAAAATATAACTATCATAGTAATTTCTGAAAAGATTTTTATATTAACATTATTTTTCTAAATTTCTCAGATTAAAGTAAATTTGAAGCTTTAAATTCTGTTTCCTTAAAACATGATAATAATGAGATCTCTAATAAGATGTAGTCTAATAAGGACTTTTTCTATAATAACTTGGTTATCTAAAAAAGTAATTACAGAAAGACACCTAAATATGATAAAATTATAGGAAGTCAATCACTTTATTTTTTTCCAATCACTTTAATATAAACATTTATGCCTAAATAGAAAACAAATCTACAAATGTAGATTTCATTTTCTTATTTAAAATCTTTTAAATAATCACCTAAATAAAGATATTTTTCAACTTCTACTATTAGTCATTTGAAACTTAGAAAATATAATTAATGTGCATGTCACAGACTATTTTATGACAAAGATGAAATGCCACGTAAGTCTTTCCTGACTTCTAAAATGGTGGTCTGTTTCTTGAAAGATTATGTGACTTTATTTTTAGTGTTTACTTACTTTCTACTTCCTATTTTTTCTGACCTTTATTATAAATCTGCAACCTTTTCCCCTCCCATTGCTCTCTTAACCTCATGAAACTTCATTCATTAATGTCCTCTCATTTTAAATAAAAATTTGTTTGTCAAATCATGCAATTACATGGCTAATATTTGTCTTTGTCATTCTGACTTGCTTTATTGTACATAATTCCCTCAAACTCTATTTTTCTGTGAATCCCTATGTTTCATATTTTCTTATGAGTGAATAGTAATCCATTTCATGCATATACCACATATTAATCAAGTCTCTACAAGTGAGTGTTAAAATTGTCTTCATCTCTGAAATTATTAAGTGATGATTCAATAAACATTGCAATGCATACAAATTTTTGAATTGAGGTTTCATGGTCTGTAAATAAATGCCCAGAGTGGGATTACTACTTGATATTTACATTTTAAGTTTTCAAAAATATATCCAGATTACTTTTCAAAATGATTGAGGAAATCTGATTATTCTTGTTTTTATATCCTTTGTAATGGGGATCAAGTATCTAAAAACATTTTTATTACTGATGTGATAAAACATATCATTAAAATTTTCTTCTATATTTTATTTTAATAATACCGATCTTATATTTAAGTCCTTAACACATTTTGGATTTATTTTTATGTTTTTTGCATTGAGTTAGAAAGTGATTCAACTTCATTCTTTTACATATGACTACGAAGTTTTTCTAAATCATTTGATAAAGTGACTTTTTCTCATTTATCATGAATTAAGTATTTATGGATACCTGGCTATATC
This sequence comes from Uropsilus gracilis, assembly GCA_004024945.1. Taxonomy (NCBI): domain Eukaryota; kingdom Metazoa; phylum Chordata; class Mammalia; order Eulipotyphla; family Talpidae; genus Uropsilus; species Uropsilus gracilis. Next base: position 19,905 of record PVHY01015009.1, read on the forward strand.
TTTGGGCATTTGATTTTGTTTCATTGTTTCTTAAGTCTGTTTTTATGCTCATTCCACATTATTTGAATTATTATTGCTTTATTATATAGTTTAAACTCAGATAATATGGTATCTTCATTTATTTCCTTTATTCTCAGGATTTTTTTTTTTTTACTAATCAAAATCTATTATGATTTCATACAAATTTCAATGAATTTTTATTCAATTTCTTTGAGCAATATTATTAGCATTTTAAGGGGGACTGTGTTGATTGATATATAGTGATTGAACTAAGAGTCTACATTTTGCCTAAACGTATTGTCACCAGGCATGAGTATGGGATGTCTTTCCATTTCATTATGTCATTATCTAAATACTTTAATAACATCTAGTACTTTTCTTTGTATAAATTCTTTACCCCTTTGGTTAGTATAATTTATAGGCATTATATACTTTCCAAAGTAATTATGGAGAATTATTTTCCTAAATTATTTTTCTTCTCATTCATTACTTGTAGGTAAAGATATAATAGATTTTTTGAATGTTGATTTTAAAGGTATGTCACTTCAGTTTTTCCATTTATTGTTTCTAATATCTTTTTGGTGAAGTTTTAGGGTTTTTGTATCTATAGCATCATATTCTTCTAGAATTATATAGCTTTACTTATTTTTCAACTTCAAGTCCCTTTGTATCTTGTTGTGTTATGATCAATGCTAAATCTGGAAGAATATAGTAAATAAATATATTAGAAATATGAAATAACAATAAATAGAAACAGCAAAGAGAATAAGAATCCTCTCCTAAAATAACACTCCAGAGTTAAATAACTTTACAAGCAAACTCTATTAATCTCTTATAGAATATATGCCCATCTTTCTCAAATTGTTCTTCAAAATCCAAGAAAAGGCTGGGCATGGTTGCTCATGCCTGTAAGCTTCAGCCTATGAAACGGCCGGGGCTAGGGATTGCTGTTCGAGTCCTGCCTGGGGTCCATAGCGAGACCTAGTCCCAAACAATATCTGGGCATGGTGATGTGTGCCTATAATCCCAGATACCTGGGAAGCTGAGGCTGGGGATTGCTTGAGTCTGTGGTACCCTGGGCAATGAGAGCCTGCAGTTCCATGGGCAAAAATAGCGAGACCCGGCCTCAAAAAAAAAAAAAAAAAATTCCAAGAAAAGGTAATGTTCCCTAATATATTTTATAATGCCAACATATCTCAATGACAAAAACAAACCAAGACTACACATAAAGCTATAGATCGATATCCCTGATGAATATTGATATGATATAGTAAAATCAAATACAACAAAACTCTACAGGAATCATACAACAAAATCAAGTGTAATTTATTCCCAGAGATGCAAGGATGGTTTAAACTACCTAGACCAGTCAAAGTAATACTTATATTTGTGAAAGAAAAGATAAAAATCATAAGATAATATCAATAGATGCAGAGAAAGTATTTGATAAACTCAATAGCCGTGTATGATTAAAACCTCTAAGTAAGATGGGAATAGTATGACTCTACCCCAATATAATAAAGGTCATATATTATAGGTAAACAATTAATGTGCTGAAATATTGACTTTTAGATTTACGGTCAGGAATAAAACAAGGATGTCCATTATTAGCACTTCTGAATATTACTGATTCTCAACAATAAATTACAATGTTTGTTCATAGTCAAAAGGAATTGAACAAATATGGACAATTGTATCATGTTCATTTACATTGAATTTTATTTCTGTTGTTATTTTTTATTTTAAAAATGTTTTTGTTAAAAGTTAGTAATCTTTAAGTATTAATTTTGTAAAAGATAATAATACACTAAAAACTGAAAATACAAAATAAAGTATAAAATTTAGGCACACATTTTAATGAGTATCTAAGTTATGTGTACGTATATACAAGATTAACGTACAATGGAAAATGCACCACACACAAACACACATACACACAAACACACATACACACACATACACATACCCTACTGCCTATATCCTGCAACAGTGTGGCAAATATTTTACAATTAATAAGCTACATTGACATATCATCATCACCAAGGATAGATAATATTAGTGCTCAGATAGATAATATTAGTGCTCAGATAGATAATATCTTGCTATTGGACATTTTCTGACTTTGAGCAAATGTTTAATGGCATGTATCCACTATTATACAGAATAATTTCACTGGCATAAAAATTCTCTATTCTTTGCCTATTCAGCTATTCCCATTTCTAATATCTGGGAGGCACTGCTTTTTTACTATCTCCATTTTTTAATGCATTATAGAATCAAATCATATAATATGTCACCTTTTCAGATTAACTTTTTTCACTTAATATATGTATTCATTGCTTCTCTCTGTCTTTGTATGATTTAAGAGTCCATTGTGCTTGTGTGTGTGCTAAAATTCTAGTACCTAGCTGTAACCTAGTTTATTAATGCTTTCACCTATGAGGGACCTTTTATCAGCTTATAATGTTTATATTTTGATCATGTCCCATGAAGGTAGTGTGTGTGTTTCAGTTGTTCTGGATTTTGTGAACTTTTCAACCTGGGATTCATATGGCTTAATAACTCAGAATTCAGTTTGGAAGGGATTGGAACAAACAAAATTCCTCTAAGTCAGATGACAGCATTGAAAATGTTTGCTTTGATATACAAAATATCACTGTCCACTCACTGTCCAAAGTATTTCCATGTCCCATCAAAGTCATGAGAAAACATGATAGAGTAGACCAGCATAGTAGTGACTGCATATTAGAATATAGCACTTTGATTGAATGATAACAGATCAAGTTGATTACATTTTTGTTACTCTATAGTTTTTCAATCATCTCAAAAATATTATTTCAATATTCAAGTAGGTAGTTAAAAATGAGTGTGCCTGTATGCATACACACACACACACACACACACACACACACACGCATGAACAATCAATCATCAAGAGCGCATTTCTTAATAGCTGAGTGTGGTGGTGCATGCCTGAAATCCAGCTACCTAAGAAGTTGAGGTTGAAGATTGCTTGAGTCTGTGGTACCCCAGGCAACGTGAGCCTGTGGTCCCCTGGGCAACATGAGCCGGTACTTCCATGGGCAAAAATAAGGAGACCTAGTGTAAAAAAGAAAAAAAAAAAAAAAAAAAAAGAGCGCATTTCTTCCTTTAATCTAAATGTTGAATATTAAATATTTATATACTAAAGGATTATCTTTTGAGTGTTGATAATATTATATAACTAGAGAAGTTATTCCATGAATTTCTAGTTTGCGAATCTGGAGTTATTTTCATTGCAATTCTCACCTTTAATCACCTCAAATGCAGATATCTGATAAGCTTGTTACTACCCACCAATCTCAGTGTGCAAAACCTGGCATAACCTATTGATAACTCAAAAACACTTGTCTATAACTGAAACTTCAAACAAATAATGAATATAATTTCTGAATGGTACTACATAATTAGCACTTTAAATTGTATCATTTAGTTTTATTTTGCTATAATACCATTGTTTCATTTTCTCTTTCACTATGATATTAAACTTAAAATTCAATTATTATAAAATGTGCATGAAAGATTTTTTAAAATGGTTCAAACTATAGATTTTGATAGGTTCAGCATCCAAAATATATAATTTAATCAAAAATATAAAATGAAGGGAATATTGATATTAAAACATTTCAGAAGTTCTGTAAAACTTCTGAAAGTATTATTTTAATGAAAATTGTGTTAGAACACTCAGGGGGAATAAGTAAAACAGTATCAATATCTCATAATTTCTGTTTCTCCTTCATTGTATTATAAATTGTAATTCATTTTAGTAAATATTTGCAAATTTACAGATGTGAATGTGAAAAGAAATGACTGAGTTAAAAGTATACTGTTTGCCCTAAAGGAATTAAAGTTTAATTTTATATTTATTGATCAATGAAAACTAGCTAGGAACCTTGAAAATTGGAACAGTCTGGGAAAATGAATGTAATTGTTACTAATGCATTTCTCTAGATTAACTTAGATTGTATCCGGGAGGTTTATGTGTCTGGCTACTGGCTAGATCATCGATGCAGATCATAGTCAATAAGACAGCGAATCTTGGTGCATCTTCAACTCTCATTTACTTGAAAGAGAAATAGGATCTGCTTGAATTGGAAGGAGGGAGTGACCATCATTCATCTCATATATGAACTTGTTGCTATGATCTCCTACATGGCATTTGTAGACCACAGTGATTTGGTCCTCTTCAGAATTCACTCAGATACAAGTCATACGGCACAGCAGGGCAAAATCAAATTCAAGATTATAAAGTGAAGATACAGTGTGTTTCTTTAAGGTGAAGTGCAGCACACAAGTGGAGCCAAGGTGTTAAGCAGAGGCGGTAGAAATACTAAATTCAATATCTTGTACAGAAGACTCAAGTAAGCCCAAAGAACCAAATGTTGGAGATGGAAATGATGAGTTTAGAGCAGATTAACAATTATCATTGAAGATGTTGTTTACTTTTTTGAGGTAATATCTCATAAAATGTGCATAAATCTTACTTAATTTCATATTATGAGCAAATAGCTGAGAATTATAATTATCTTTTTCTTTATGAATTAGACACCTTAGTTCACACCCACATTGAATGCATCTGAAAGCATGTGAAAATTTTGGTTTGTGTATTTTAGACTGATTATGGAAAATACAAAATATATATATATAAATAAATTTTAAAGCTATTTTAAGATTTTGGTCTTTTCATTTGTATAAAGATGCAAATCTGTTTTTTAAGGCAGGAAACATTATTAATTGAATAGTGTCTACAGTAATCTATGGGAAACTGACCACTGAAACATGCTAAAGTAAGCCAAGCAGAGATTTTGCAATGTAGATATCTGGAATGAGAGCTTTGTGACAAGGGAAAATCCTAACAATTAAATTCTCTTTTGGAGAGAATATATATAATACATACAAGAATTCCTAGAATAGAAAGAATTTGAATAAGTAGAGAGCAGACACAGTCAAAATACAGCTAGAGACTAGCAAAAGCTGAAGCAATGAAGCAACACGATGTCAGAAGTCAGAGATAAGCAGAAGCTATGAATTGAATCATGAAACAGATTTGAAAATAGACTTATATTCATTTCTGTCATTAATAGAATAGAATAAAATACTACCAGTTCAACACTAATCTTAGACTAAGAAGCATCTTGACAGACTGTATCTAAAATACATATATTGAGGTTGCTTTTGATCCCTTACTCTTTCCACCCTATAAGAGCAAATTCTTCTTTGTTATCTAAATGTTATAAATAAAATTATAGAAAAGTAAACAAAGCAAAATAAAAACAAAATGGTCCTATTGAACTACTATTAGAAACTTTCTTACAAATTGATAACACCAACACAAATAGATAATCTTCATGTTTTGTATTGTTTACATAATTCCTGGAAAAATTCATAAGCTAATTATTAAAGAATATAAATAAATTAGGCATAAAAGATTGATAGAAAAATCATCAAATAGCCAGTCTAAACATTCACAGATGGGAGAATGTCCACCTTTTAAAAGTGGAAATGACAGAAAATCTGGAAACATTAAGTGGGTAGTAAAGGGGCTAAAAAGACAATCATAATCTATATTAGAAGGAATCAGATGTGCTATATTTATATTTTGTCCTTCAAATAATTGGAAACATTGGAGAGTTTTTTGTTGCAAGTGTGACAATTCTGCATTTTATGAAGTTCACCTTGAGAGCACATTGGAAGTGTTTTATAGAGACTCAATTGACACTGGATGCCTGGTAGAAATCTGCTGCTATAATTGAAGTGACAAATAGTACATCTTTGGACAGATGATGGCAATCAGTATAAAAATTAAAATGTAACAAGTAATTACTGTTAAGCAAATACTGTGAGGAATACAAAGATTAAAAATCATAATCTTTTAGTAACAAAAATTTCTTATGTTACTGTTGGAAAATAGCAAACACACATTTAGAGTGTGAGATATAAGTTAAATATTTTCACAGAATACTAAAAAAACACAAGGGCAGGAATGGAAACAGAATAGAGGAAACAATATACTCAATGGTACTGGAAAGAAAAACAATTTACCTTATGTTCATGTTCTTAGGAAGGCGGTCTGTCCATCCTCTCCATCCTATATTAGTTTGTTTTTTGTTTTGCAACATGTTTCCAGAATGTGCTCTTCCTCTCTTATCTACTCTCAGTAATTGAAAATCACTTCAAGTTGAACTTTTTCTATGAGAATTGAATTTGTCTGTTTTCTTTAAACTCTGCAGATAGTTATAACTTGTAGTTTAATATGTACTTATTACTAGCTATTTTTATATAAGTTTTGTCTTCACTGTTAAACTCTAGATGTTTAAAGTGAAGGAATCATATGTTCTACTCTTCATGGAGGATTTAGTATCTCAGTGGTTATGAGATATAACAAAATTGTACTTGTTCATAGCAGAATGGACCATTGGATGATAAAGATAAAGATGCACTGGGTTTAATGCCACAGCTAATCCTAAGTGTCATTGATTTATGTTCAGTAAAGGAAGAAAACATATTATGAAAATGCCATTGTCATCAGAACAATAAAATAGCTAGGATTTAAAATGTAAGCATTTTTCAGCATAAATTGTTCTTTTCCTACAAAGCCCAGTTGTGTAATCCTCCATCATAATGGTGCTTTGGTGCTGGGCATGTATAGTGCCTAATGAGACGGAAATTTGCACCTCTTAATCACACAGTATCATAAAGCAGTGTTACCTCAATCAAAAAAAAAAGATACAATCAAAAAAAAAAAAAGCAATTGGCCCTTCTGAAAAACAAAACAAAAACCACAAAAGAGTTGTTTTAAGGGTTCTTATACTGAGCTAATGGAAATATGTAGGATAGGCATCACTGAGGGACAGTTCATAGACAAATTCTAACAGAGTCACAAAAATAAATTATTCTCCTAATGTTTCCATGCATCATTCTCTCTCAGATTTTTTGTATCACAATGTCCTTATTTCTTCCATTTTGAGACTATTAGTAAGATTCCTAATTTGGTGCAGTGTCCTTTAATTTATTGTTCTCGGTATTGTCACATTGTAATTTTCTACTCCCTTTCCTCCTTATTATATTAGTTGACCTTTTAATATTGGTGGATTAGAATCATTATGCATGTGAGATTCATAGCAATTACTGCTTTGAGTGTTAATAAGTATTTATTCTGATTTTATTAGGAATAATGTTATGATTATGTTGAATTATACAAATGTGTGAATTGGTTGTGGGCCTCACAAAACAAAGCCTTTGAAACTATTGCCAAAAGCAAAAGTAAACATAGCTAGCTGATTTACAAATTCTTTGCCAGAATAAATATATAAAGGTTTTGAATATAAGTATTATAGCAAGTTTTCACCTATAGTGACAGAATTATAAAGAAACATGATATTCACTCTGATTTATGGGTGAAAATTGTCCTAAGAGCTCCTAAACACACCTTATTGTGTTTGCTTTTCTTTAAAAGAATGTCCCACAGTCTTAGATAGTATACCCATGATTTTCTCCTTTTCCTCCAGAGATACTAGCTAAACAGAAATAGTTTATCCCATGACCTAAGGCCATGTTCAGATACACAGGTGGCTAAATAGGTCATGCTTATAACCAGGTACAGGACTCAAAATCGTGTATGTGAATAACAATCAGTCTCAGAAATCAATAAAATGCAAGGCTAGTGACAAAGGTGATGGAGCTACAGAATAATAACATGGCCTTAGAACAAGAGTTTTTATGAGACTTTTCTTTCAAATAAAGTGCTTAATTATGTAGTCAGATTCCAGTAGCAAACAGTATGCCAGGCTATTGTATATTGCCAATTTCTAGAGATTATGTGATACCACTGAAATAAATGTTTGCTTTAAAAATTTCAGCTCAAAAATAAAAATCCAGGCATTTTTGTTTATGCCCTATGACACCTGCTAGTGTTAGGTGTTTATGAAGTTATTTCAGCCTCATTATATGTAGTTTTCTTAATAAGTTCTATTAAAAATGCCCAATAATAATGCCCACCAATTCTGTAAGAATAGCAACTAAATAGCATTCATAAAATAAATAAAAGATGATGGAAGAGTACAGAATATTTAATATAAACAAATAGATATCTTGTAAACATATCATCTGAATGAAAAGTTGATCCACTGAGATAGCTGTATGTGATCAAAGAGATAGCTGGGATTTAAAAGTAAAAGTTTAAAAATCTAACTATTAATCCAGAATTTACAAATAGATAGCTAATTATGATGACTTTGCTCTTCAAAACAACAGTATAACAAGCTATATGTTCTATTTTGATCACTTTTTTCTCACGGTTTGACTTCCACCCACACAAGGAAAATAAAAGCTTATGTAATCAATGAGTTGTGATAACTGCTATATTTCTCCAAAGTGATTAAAAATTAGATTTAAAAGAAAGTTATGCAAGTGAAAGGAAAAAAAAGTGATCTGCAGATATTTATGTGAATAAAAACGAAAATAATGACTTCCTGTTTAAGACTAATGCTAAAAATAAAGTATAGTTGTGAAAGAGAGAAAGATTTGTTAACAACCAACACACCCACACACCCACACACAAACACACACAACTTGATTTACTGGGACTCAGGAGATTAGTCCAAAGTGGTGAAATAACAGATGTAGGTCCTTCTAGACCGAATCCGTGCCTCTTTCTGTTTAATTTCCTGGGAACCATTTTAAGAACACTGCGATTTTTTGCTAAATATTTTCCTATCAGAGTCTAGATTAGTTCCCACCACTTTAGGATATGTTTGTATAACACTGTGCTATTTTATTTCCTAATTTAATCTTTCCACAGATCCAAATCTTCTCTTTTATTCAGGGCATTTCCACTAAGAGGAAAATATGGGAACCACTGGTCCGGAAAAGACAAAGACTGAGGTGGAAAAAGGACTCAAGAGAGGACATAACTATTAGTTAAGAGGTCAATTTTTAAAATAGAGATAAATATCGCTGTTTTACAAACACATTGTTGATGATTATTTGGTTTATTTAAAAATGAGTGAAGTTTTAATTTTTGTACACAGGTTGACTGTCCCAAATACAGTTTCATTCCAACACTCATTCCCCTCACTACCATATTACACTATAAAAAAAAAAAAAAGACATGAATACCTAAAAAATTAGGAAAACTATTTCATAAGAAGCAACAAAAATAAATGGTTTGCAGTTTATATATATATATATATATATATATATATATATATATATATATATATATATATATATATATATATATATATATGTGTGTGTGTGTGTGTTAATTTGCAAAGTAGAATCCCAATTTTAAACAACTGTCCTAACAGCAACAGGACACCATTACAATAAGAAAGCCTTTAATTATGTTGTAAAGGTCTGGCATTCCAGGAAAATGTCACTTCAAAATAAACTTCTAACAGTTAATTATTGGTGATATTTAACTTGTATAGAAATTAAATATCACCATGTAATCCTGTGATCATTTTACTGCTTTTGTAGACATTTCAATATTTTAAGGGTTTTCAAGTAACAATGAAAAAGACTTGCCACTAAGCTCAGTTGTTAGTTTTGTATGAAAAACTATATGACATTCTTGTGCTTTGTTTTACAAATATACTTTAAAAAAGGGGGGGGTGGAGAAATAGTACATTATCACGAGGAAATAAAAGTAAACTTATACAGTGTTCCTCAAATTGTTAAATCCCCAAAATTATTTTTTATTAAATATGACATTTTATCAGTTAAAAAAATGGAATTTCCCAGGTTCTGTCAGAACCAAATCATGAGGACCCTGAATAACTGTAAGAATTGATAAGAGCTATTTCATAATTATGATTGCCATTCATCAGTTATTAGGAGCTAGGGGTGGAATTCATGGATTTTGCTCCAAACTATTCTGTATGACATTATTGAACAAAGTTAGTATTGTTAACATTAAAATTGATAAAATTACCATCAAATTTAAAGTCAATTATGTAAACACAGACATACTTTTTATCAAATAATGCCAATATAAAAGGGTATGGCAACATAATTTAAATCTCATTATAGTTTTGCATGACTGCTCTAAGCTATTTAACATGGATTTAAATAACTAGCAATATATCTAGTACCAGGAACATTTGGAAGATATTTAAATGGGGGATATTGAGATTTCGTATCTGTAAATTTAACACTTTAGTTTTTTGAGGATCCTCCACACATCTTTCCATAGTGGCTGGACCAGTTTGTATTCCCACCAGCATTGTAAAGGTGTTCCTAGTAAGCACACTTAGGTGTGTCAACTAATCAACAAGTATTGCTTGCATAACAAACTTCCACAGAAAGCAGCAATTGAGGATCTAAAACCCTGAAAATCCCCATTCCCTAAGCCTACGGTATTAATTTTACTGTGTGACTATTAAAAATGCATTTCATAAAGTATGCTTCAGTGTATTAATGTATATATATTTAACTGTTCTCCACTTTAGTCAGTGTTATCTCTTTCAGGTTTTCCTATTATCATGTAATATCTCCATTATTTTTAAAGCTATTCTTTACTTTTTGGTACAAGTAGTTTAGGGTCACCATTTAATATCTCTGCATTAACAATGTAGCCAGATATCTCCCCAAGAAGCTCTGGTTCCTTTCAGTGGAAAATGATTTTAAAAACTCAAGGTCTTATGAATTATCTGAAGCTAATAGCTTCAGTTTTATGGGTATTAAATCAGAAAGGGATAGGAAATGTGTACCATACAGCTGTATCACACATTTTATATTAAATGTTACATTTATATGTATACACACATGAATGCATAACTATATGTTATTTCTCCTGAATTCATAGTGACAACTGTAGTTCCAATCTGACCTTTTAATCTAAAATTCTCATTATGTTATGAATGTCTACATAGGTCTATCTCTTTTCTGAAGGGTGGGAATCACCCTAATATACAACAGAGTCAACATATGTTGTTGTCTTTGACTAAAAGTCTGCTGTTCAGTTTTAAAATATAAACTTTTGCCCCCTCTGTGGTAAAAAAAAGGATAAATAGAATAAAAAATAGAATAGAATAAAAGGATATCATTTTAAGTGGAAAATATTCTAATCATAAAATGATAAATTTTATAGTTTTAATAGTTTTTATAGCTTTTCATAAAAATTACCATGGTAAATGAATATCATTATAAAGATATCAACTAGCCTACACATAAAATCCTTCCTCAAAAGTAAATTATATAGCGATACAAAAATACTGGAGTAGAAAAAACTGTTGCAAATAATTTAACATAGAGTAGTTGCAAAATGATAAAGTTTAAAATATAGACACATATAAATGTGAATGGACTTAACTGATGATTAAACAAAACTGTATTTCCAAATTGAAGAAAGGTATTTTCAAATTTGTTCAAAAAGCAACACCCACTCTGTGAGTTTAAGGAAAATACTGAAACAAATATCTTGAGAGAGGTAAAAGTAAATAGAGAGGCAAAGACATACAGAGAAATGGTAATATATAGTACAGGGTACCAGTTGATTATTACCAAATAAAATCATAGCAATACTTAATAAACTGGAAAAAATGACTTTTCATAATGCTAATACACTTTGTAAATGACATGTTTTAAGAAATAAAATATATATTATAATTAAAAGTAAAGAGAAAGCATTTAATAATATTTATGTGACAAATAACATAACAACCAGATATGTATGATTTGAACATAAGGGGGTGGGTACTGTGTAGACTTATTTGCTCTGTTGAACCATATTTTAAAAAATACATATATATATATATAGTTAAGTTTATATTGCTTAAAATAGATTTATCTCTATGACATACTCATTTCCAGTTATTCTTTAATAAAATATAATTCCTATAATAATTCTTTTATAAAATCAGGGTAATTTATTTTAATAATATAATTCTTTTATAAAATAAAACTGATTTTTATGAAATAAATGCAAATTATTCTTTCAGAGATGAGGTAATTTTCCAGAGCACTCAGAAGTTGTAATGATTCTTTCATCAGTCAAAGAAGACAAGCTTACATCATTCTCAGCAACATAGATGAAGTTAGAAGGAATCATGTTAGTGGAAATAAGCCAGAAAGAAAAAGAGAAATATCAGATTGTCTCACTTATATAGGGAAAACAGACTAATGGACAAGAAAAATTTAAAACTACCAACAGAACTAAAGCATAAAGCAAGAGAGGGGGAGGAGAGTAAAAATGGGGGAGGGGGAGAGCACAAGACATAAAGATGGGTAATAAGGTGTAAGGTGATGGGAGAACCTCGGGGTAGACATGTTATATATAATACATATATATATATGATGTTATATATATTGTATATATAATATATATGTATTGCATGTGTGTGCAATCAATAAAAAAAGAAATTAATGGCCTCTATAAGTCGAAATACTCAAAAAACTTAATCTTTACTAAGCAATACTATTGAAGCTATAAGAGAGATAAACATAAACTATATATGCATGTATGAATACCCCTTTACAAAGGAATATTGCTGTAACATTGTGATAATAAATATAAATAATTTGACAATGAATGTAAACTATACATCTTTAACCTCATCTGCTTTCTAATATGTATCTGATAAGAATTTATAAACTAAAAGAAATTTCAAATAGCTTTAATTTTGTGTTTTTTTTTAATTAATGGGTGATGATTTTATAGTTATGCTTTAGTATTTCTTCATCCTCTGAAGAGTAAAAGGATGAGTAAAAGGATCCTCTGAAGAGTAAAAAAAAGTATTTATTTTTTTCATTTCAAAGCATTTATTTGTCATCATATAACATTAATATATTATACTGAGTATTCAATTTATTTTAGATTTTTCAACTGTAAACAGATGTTTTTAGAACATAATTTCAATGTTTCCTCCAATGTTTCATATGTATAAATCATATATGTATAAATATATATCACATATATAAATCATATATATAAATTCTTTAATCAATTATATCTACCTTAATTCCCTATTCTTCACCCCTGTCCTTTTCATTCTCATTCCCCATCTGATAACAAATTAAAGAATGGCATAAGAAATATGTCTCTGGTAAATGTTTGATCAACATTTCAAACTACTTGGGAATTTCTGTCTGATTTCCAGCTTTTGTCATCTCTCAAACACAAATTAGTGAGTAGATGTGAGGTAGGGATATTTACTGAATTTACTTCATAAATAAAAGAAAGCATAGAGAAATAAAGAGCATCAATGTATTCTTATCCTTGTGACTTTGCTTCTGTTGAAGAAATTACTTTTCTGACATGTGTTATTGATTTCCTCCCCTTTATCCCAGACTTAACAATTGTACTCTTTTCTAAATGATATAGAAGAGTTTTGCCTGTTTTTGAACTTGATTCATAATTGATTCATAATTTATTTTATTTTGTGCATTGCCTTTATATATGACTTGAAAGACTCCAATGTTTTTATATATAGCTGTAATTTTGAATTTTTATTTTATAAATTATTAAACCATTTGATATAGATTTATGTTGGCATTGTAAAGACTATTTAGGTGAATTTCAATGGGCCAGTTTGAGTAAAACAGAGCCTTGTTAATAAGTGATGGATTTTTCTATGTTCTGTGTCTATGAACAGAAATCCTGTGACACATTTTATTGCATCTTAACTATACTTGAAAATGATAAATTATTTTTTTTTCAAACTGATTTTACCCAGGTAAATTCCCACTATACTTGTATAAGCACTGCTTTTCCTCTATATTCTTAACTATATGACCAGCAATCATATTTGAACATATTTTTCTTGTCTATAAGGAGCTTAGCACTTTAATTTATATTTTCATGTTTAAAATAAGACAGAACTTTTTATATATATTTTAATTAACTATTCCTATCAGCCTGTTTCTGATTTCCTATTTTATTTACATTTCCACTCTAACTTCCCTGAACTAGAAATAATTTTCTGTTTTGGATTAATACATACATTTTCAATAATATATTTAAATATTGTTCACAAAGGAAACACTTTACATTTGGGAACTTTGCCTATATCTCATTAGGTACAAAGATGAAAACATTTATGTGATTAACTCATTCTGTAGCCAGAAATGCCCCATAATTTAAAATTAATCTGAATACACAGTTTAGGAAGCTGGTCACTCCCTTCTTCAAGGCACTTTTAAAGAAAAGGTGCTGCATTAAGTAATACATGTGATCATTGTAAGAGTACTCTTCAGTAAGAAACCTAAAGAGAATGGATGTGAGAAATCTGAAACTTGAAGTATCAATGATATGGATGAATGTTGGATCAGCTGACTCCTGTTTAAACCTTCCATTTCATCTCATCCATTTCCTATCTTGCTCTTTTCACTCTAGACATGCTGAATTTTTTAAATGTCCTTGTTCAAGTGATTTGTTCTCTTCAGGCTTAGTCTATTCTCATGTGTGACATAATTCCTCCTTCTCTTGGCTTGCTATTTCCTGCCCATAATTGATGTATGGGTATTTCCAATATAAATCCTCCAAAAGTGTTTATTATTATTATAGAAATAAGTTATATCCTATATATATATATATTCCTTAATGTTGTATATTACTCCTTCCCATCAGTTTCCATATTTATCAATAATAAATTATTTATTTTCTGTCATTCTGGATGTCTGTATTCCATTATAATCAATGACTATGACTTTTCCCCCCACCATTATTTGTCTACCTGAAATTTTGTCAAAGTATTTAGACTAGAGTCAGAATTCAGAAACTATAGTTGAGTTATAAATGCTAACTATAGCAGTTCCACGAACCTAAAGACAATTGTTTCTGTAGTTGACAAAACATACATAAGTTTGCATTGTGGATTTATCTCACCAGTTATGACAGAGTAATTACCCATGGAAAATAAATATAAAATTAGACAAAATACACATTAGATATTTGACAGTGAAGGAATGTAATTCCTGAAAGAAAGGAAGCCATTAAATAAGCCCTAGCTCCTTGCTTTGCAACAGTTTCCAGACTGTAAGAATAAAGTAGGAATCCAAACTATATTCTGTATTTTGAGCAGTTGAGGGAGTAGATATCAGAATGCACGCGACTTTAGTTGTTGGACTCTGTAGACCAAGAACTGGGAGGAGTATCAACAGAGAGGAGCTCAGGAACCCCTGCAAGCATCCTTGAGTTCTCAGCTGAAGGATAGATTGCCCACATGTGAGTAAAACTGCACAAAATTAACCAATCATTATGCAATTGAAACATTAGAAAATCAGAATTATTTGTAAGACACTGGAGTTATGCTCCATCGCTTTTCGGCCTTTTGGCTAAGACCAACTGTGGAGTTATGCTGTACTCAGATGTTTGGCTATAACTCTTCTTTAGACCTTGAATATCCAGCTCAGATATCAGAAAGCCTGAGGTTAGGAATAATGAACCATGCTAGAGAATAAGATCTGCTCTAAAGTCTCACTAACAAAGTATAAAGTCAAGCTCTCACTGACTATAAAGGGAGACAGTTTATAAAATATTGTTAAGAGTTTAGGAAATACCTTGAGAGCTCTCTTTTAACAAAGCATAAGATCATGCACACATGTATTGAAGCATTATAAATAAACATAAAGCAACAGTTAGGCACATGAATTGTGAGAAAAGATTCAGTATTGTGACTGTTTCAAGATCCTGTTGAAGAATTTTAATGCAAGACTATGTTGAAACCAAAGAGAAATTGAAGTTTTTAAAGCATGAAGAGAATAAAAGATACATCACATACTAGAGAACAAAGCAAAATTATGCTTGACATTTAATCATAACAATGGAGACCAGGAGAAAATGTAATGAATTTTTAAAGGCTGAAGAAAAGATAAATAATCTGTAAATCCAAAACTCTATATTCAGCAATATTTTTCAGAAGACTGCAAAAATCACCTTTTAATATGAGCAAATGTTGAGAAAATTAATTGCTTAACAAAATTTGTTACAAAAATGCCAAAGGATATTCTTCAAGCTGAAAGCAAATGATAACATATGGAACACTATATTATAAAAAATAATGAAGAGCATATGTAAATATAAAGGGAAATGTTTTATTACTTTTGCTACTTAAATGTTTTTCTAAAAGAAAACCAGCTGTTTAAAGCCGAAGTAATAAAATCAAAATGTACATTTTATGATATAAATAAGGATAAAATATGTGATAAAATTGCAAGATGATGGAGTGGAATTAAGTAAACATACAGTGATCAATTTATTGTATTTGAGATGGAGTGTAGAGTTGAAAGTGAGCAATATTAAATGTACTATTAAAATATAGAAAAAGTAAAACATGGATAGTGTCAGGTGGAATGTAAAGAGGAACAGTGCTCACACTTAACAAATTTTGAAAAATTAAAATGTGTATTGTGAAACGTACATCAAATACTAAAAATCTATCCACCAAAAGTGAAATTAGAAATCTATAGGTAACCTAAAACAAAATATTAAAACAGATTCCTGATTTCTGACTAGCTGAAGAAACTGATTTCTGGGTCTGTGGCTCCGCATTCAAGGTAAAAGTGAAACAGGGTAAAAAGAGAATAAGAATTTCTGACTTGAACTTAAAACACATCTGCCTGCTTATCTCTATGAAGCAGGCTACAAACAGTTCATTAGTATTTACGTTTAACTTGAGCTAGACACACCTATGCCTGCTTTTCTCCTAGGAAGCATGCTACAAACAGTTAATTAACATTTTCACAGTTCACCTCCATTATTGGTATGCAAGAATCAGCTACCAGCTTCTCTCAGCTTTTTTCCCCAGCTTACAGGCAAGGGCCACCATGCCCAGCAGAAACACAGTTTAAACTTTAAACTAGTTTGCCTCAATTTACCCTCTTTTAAACTCTTGTGGGTTCTTTCCACCATCTCCAGCCTTCTCAACCAAAATTCCAAGTCAAAGCAAGACTATCAATGCAGACTTTCTCTTTCTTTCTTTCTTTCTTTCTTTCTTTCTTTCTTTCTTTCTTTCTTTCTTTCTTTCTTTCTTTCTTTCTTTCTTTCTTTCTTTCTTTCTTTCTTTCTTTCTTTCTTTCTTTCTTTCTTTCTTTCTTTCTTTCTTTCTTT
>PVHY01015010.1:0-37003 GCA_004024945.1 Uropsilus gracilis
CACCCCTCTTCCCAGAGAGTAGGAGAACCATCTTAGCCGCGCCCGCCTCGTTGTGTTGCATTCGCAGCTTCTGCCCCGGACTCGGCACCCACCTCTGCCCCAGCTCCGCAAGCCCCCTTGGCACCCGGAAGCAAGCCGCTTTCCTTCAGAAAACCCCCGGTGTCCAGATCGGTGCAGTCGGTCACCTCCCTTCCAAACACCACTTCGGCGGGGTTGCCGTTGCCCGCTCCAGGCGGAGTCCCCGCCTCGCATGCCTGCGCAGCCCCAAGTTCCTTTGAACGGTCGGCCGGAGCCCTGAAATCGGACATGGACCTTCTGCTTCGGGAAATGCAACTGCTCAAAAACCTTTTGACCCGAGTGCTCCTGGAGTTAAAGGATCCACAGGCCTTCCCAGAGCGCAAGGAAACACTCGAGACCCCCACTTCCCACGTAGGTGTGAGCCAGGGGACCCTGGAGACCACCACCGTGGAGACCTGAGTCTGGAGGCTGCTACCTTACCCCCTACGCCACTCCCAGATTCATCTGTCCCTGGTCTGTCCTGCTCTCAGTCACCCTGCGACCTCCAAGCCCTTCTTCTGTTTGTCCCTTTGTCTTGCTTTGCTTTGAAAGAATGAAGCATAAAGCCTGGTGGTTGCCTATTTCAATCTCCAGGAACTGTTTGTAACCACACTCACACCACCTTCCCTGTGAGGGCTTTGCCCTCACACAATCCAGTAAGGAGGTAAAAACCTGGTATTGACTACGTTGAGGTTTAGTTTGGGGGTGAATTCAGTCATCCTTAGCTCTAGCCAGTACACATTTCAACAAGGCACGTTTGTGTCCTTAAGTCTCTTGGGGTAACTGAATACTTGGGAACATTTTAGCGTCAGGCAGTAATTATTCACAAGACACTTACTGTTGATTTTCAAAGGGAAATTTTTGAAAGACTTTCAGTTCTATCACTGTTGACTTTATAGCCTTCAAGTCCTGGGTTCTACTTGATTCTGGTGATATCATACATCTCGAGAAGATTCGTGTCTTGGTCATAAGGGTCAGAGTTCCATTATCCCACCCAGCTGTACTTCTCAGATGGTCTGCCCAGCCAGACGGATGGGTGCTGGTGGCAGTAGACAGGCCACTGGCATTTAAGCCAGAAATTAAACAAGTGACACCACTTGCATTGTGAAATCTTTTTGAAGAAAGCTTAAGATGACCTCAAAACTGCTGAATTCTATATGGTAGCAGTTCTTATTTTACTTCCCTAAGACACAAATACATCTGGGCACCTCTGCACTGATCATATCCCTTGTTCCTGGTGATTTTACTGAAATCACCCGAAAGTAAAAACCAGAGGTCTTGTCAATTGTACTTCCTGGGATGTGCTCCCTGCAAAAGTCATTCTCACAAGTTCCCCAAGTGCCAATGAGAGCCGTTAATTCTCTGCAGGGCAGACATGACTGGCTGTCAAAATTCTCTTTCTCCTTGTGTCTATTCCTTCCTTTCATCAAGCTTCACTGTGGAGTGACAGAATTTTCCCCACCCCTCTGGGTTTCTTCTGGGTGTGATTGAGCAATCAAATTAACATTAGACAGATTAGTGGGAGAAAAGAACAAATTTAATTGCATATATATGAAGAAGACACAATGGTGTAAATTCAGAAATGAGGGCATTTATCCCAAGCTAAGGAATGGGGTAAGGGCTGGGCCTTCAGATGTTCTGTAACTGAATGTTTTCCTAACCAGCTATACAGGCATTCCTATAGATTATTTCGGTTTAATTTTGTAGTCTTTTACATATTAAGGGAGTGGTAAAGATTTCTCTTGAGCCTGCAGACTCTCAAGTGACTTTAGCTCAAAATAATTCATCTGCTAAATGAGTAGAGGCCAAGTCTTAACCATTAAGGCTTAGAACTGTCTTCTATCCTTTACTTCTACTTGATATTAAGTCAAAACCTAATTTCCTATTTCTTTTTGAGTGATTAGCCAGCATAACATCAGACCCTTCATCATCTTCTTAGTATTTTCTTCCCATTATAATGTTACCATTATAAAGTTATGGAAATCACACTGGAAGATAGGCAGGCAGGTGCATGCATGAATTACAAGGCAATGTGATTAGTGCTCTCTGAGCACTATGGGAATCCAGAGAAGGGGCTAAATCTTGAAGGACGTGCAAGAATTCATGACAGGTAGATGTACACAGAGCATGCAAAGGCAAAGAGGCTGAAAGCCTAATGTTTGGCACTCTGTGCCTGCTTGGAATACTTGGAGGGAAGTATGATGATCAGGTGAAGCCTGATAACCTGAAATCTGCTGAAGCTCAGTGACCTAAGAAATGCACCCTAGGGATCTAGATAAACAACCCATGACTCACTGACTAGTTTACTGGTATGCAATCCAGTTTCTCCTTGAACCTTCATTCTGTTTTCACCATGTCAGGTCATGTACTACCACCAATGATAGCCCACCAGCACACCAGGACATATAAAGAATATATAGACCTTTAACTTCCTAGTAGGGGTATTCAGTCTTGGGATATGAATCTACTGAATCAGTGAATACTAGACCTGCTTCTTGACAGCCCTGGTGTCCTTGTTCCCTGATTGCTTGCTTTCAGGAGGATTACGTGTGTTGAAGGGGAAAGGGGGCGAGAAAAGTGTTTTATTTTAGGAAAGTGACAGGAAATAAACATGAGTAATTACAAACAGATTAGAACATGAAACCCTTACTAAGAACTCCTAGATGACTGAAAGTCACCACCATGTAGAAAGAAAAATAGTTATTCTTTTTTTTTTTTTTTTTTTTTTTTGAGACTAGGTCTTGCTTTTTTTGCCCATGGAACCGCCGCAGGCTCACATTGCCCAGGGTATCACGGACTCAAGCAATCCCCAGCCTCAGCTTCCCAGGTAGCTGGGATTACAGGCACCTGCCACCACACCCAGCTATATATTTTTGGAACTAGGTCTCGCTACGTGCTCCAGGTGGGACTTAAACTGTGATCCCCAGCCCCAGTCGCTTCATAGGCTGAAGCTCACAGTCACGAGCCACCGTGCTCGGCTAATAGTTTTTCTTGGAAGTAAAAATTGAGGATAAACTTGTAAGGAACACAGACTGATGAGAAAGAGGTCCCAGTCAGCTGTTTTCCTATGCACACTTTATCCCTACACAGGATTTTTTCAGAAAAATTTCATTCCTCGTTGCATTTCAGGTAAGTATAATACAGTAAGAACAAATTTGTTTCCCAGGAGTCTGTAATCCCCAGATAGAATGACATGAATATTTTAAATTCAGGATGCAAAACGCATGTGAAGAAGGCAAGGTTTTTCAGGAGATAAAAAACTATCAAACAAAAATGCCTGCCTGCAGGACACTGAGGGGTACTCCAGGGGGGAGTAGGAGGCTTCCTGCTTATCTCAGGGTTATTGGGGGGGGGGACTCTTCACAGCAGGTGTTTTTGTTTTGCTCAGTCAGCTTCCACAGTCTGTTTTCCTTGCCCCAAACTTTCTGATTTTCTTTCATAGTCTTTAACCTGGGTATTTGGGATGGATACTTAGCAGCATTATTCAGGATATCAATAAGTTTTACTGGAGGAGCTGTACATTTAAGACTAGAATGGAAGGAGCAGATGGATTTCTCCTGCAGTTTGGAAGGTAATCCATGTTGAGAATGCCAGGCTTCCAGTGCTTTGTGGAGACCTCAGATGTGAGGCTTTCTGCCAAATGTTCGCAACTTCATATTGTTGGGTTATTCATTGTATCACTGAGGGTTGCAGCTTTGTGTAGGTTGGGTGTGATAGAAATAAGAAAGCAGGCACACCCAACTTTCTACAGAAACTAACTCCATGAAAGATTTTAAGGATCCGAGAAGGCTGCTGTCTGTCACAGGGCTAACGGATCTTAAAACATAAAGAATGTCTTTGGTTTGAGGCTGGGCATGGTGGCGTGTGCCTGTAAGTTGCAGCCTAGGAAGCCATGGTGGGGACTGGGGATCATGGTTAGAGTCCTGCCCGGGACAACATAGCGAGACCTAGTTACAAAAAATTAGCTGGGCGTAGAGACACATGCCTGTAATCCCAGCTACCTGGGAAGTTGAGGCTGGGGATTGCTTGAGTCTTGCTTGAGTACTCTGGGCAACATGAGTCTGCAGTTCCATGGGCAAAAATAGCAAGACATAGTCTCAAAAAAAGTGTGTCATTACCTGTGTACCTGTGTTCCACACTATGAAGTGTGAATATTTTGGCTAAGGAATAGTTTCTTTGGCTAAATAGACCAATACTATTAATGGAAGCTAAGAGCAGAAAAGTTAGGATGGAGGCATCACAAGATCAGGAACTGGAGGCAGGTTTAGAAATGAACACAGATGTTAAACCAGCTGTAACAAGTATGTCTGCTGCAGAAAGAATTCAGAGGCACAGTCCAGAGGTGGGGAAAATGAAACTGAGGGCCAACGTAGAGAATCATTGGGCCTTACAAATCAACTTTGTCATACTCTGTAAGTAACTAATTTAACAGGAGATAACAATTCCACAAAGGAATGAACCCCTCTCCAAAAGAATGCTGTATCAGTGCAATTTCTGCCATGGGAAGACACAGCTCTTCTGCCCACCTGTGACTATGCGGGTGTTTCTTTTCACAAATCTTTCTGCAATCAGGAGTAGCAGCTCCTCTGCCTGCTTTTGACTATATAGGCACCTCTCTCTTTCCTTTTTCCTTTTCCTATAAACCTATCAATTTATATATTTATTTGTTTGTTTTTTTGTGTTTATTTATCATTATTTTATTTTTTTTTGAGACTAGATCCCACTATTTTTGCCCGTGGAACTGCAGGCTCATGTTGCCTGGGGTACCACAGACTCAAGCGATCTCCAGCCTCAGCTTCCAAGGTAGCTGGGATTATAGGTGTGCACTACCATGCCCAGTTATTTTTTTTGGAACTAGATCTTGCTATGTTGCCCTGGGTGGAACTTGAACCGTGATCCCCAGTCCCAGCTGTGCTCCATAGGCTGTCATGTACAGGCACGCACCACCATGCTGGCTTCATTAATTGTATTTTTGAGGTTCTCCCACCACCATATCACCTATGAACTGTCTTTGTGATCTTTTGTGTTTGTCCCTTCCCTGATTTCTCCCATCCTTCTTTCCCTCCCTAGCTGTACGCTTTAGTTAGCTTGTTTTGACTTTTTCTCTTGATGTTGCTTGTTTTCCCTATATCCCATCTATAAGAGAGACCATCTGGTTTCTGTTTATTTCTTTCTGAAACTTGTTTCCACTAACATGATTCCTTCTAGGTCTATCCATGTTATCACAGATGCTTCATGTTTGTCATTTTTGGTTGATGACTAATAATCCATTGTGTAAATATATTACAACATTTTCATCCATTTTTCTGTTTTGGGGCATTTGGGTTGTTTCCAAATCCTGGATATTGTAACTACTGTTGTAATAAATGTCTGAGTACAGGTGTCCTTTTGTATTAGAGTTTTGGTCTCTTTTGAGTAGATTCCCAGAAGGGGGATTGCTGGATTGAATGGTTGTTCCATTTTCAGTAGTTTGAGGGTCCTCCACACTGCTTTCCATAGTGGCTGGACCAGTTTGCATTCCCACCAGCAGTGTAGAGTGTTACTTTTTCTCCACATCCACACCAGCACTTGCTGTTGCCCATTTTTTGATAAGGACCATTCTTACTGGTGTAAGATGGCATCTCATAATGGTTTTGATTTGCATTTCCCTGATTATGAGTGATGTTGAGCATTTTTTCACATGCCTGTTGACCATTTGTATTTCATCTTTGGAGAAGTGTCTTTTTAGCCCCATTTTTTGATTGGGCTTTTTGCTTTGTTTTTGTTGAGTTGTATGAGTTCTTTGTGGATTTTTGATTCCAGACCTTTATCACTTCTATGAAGAGTGAATTTTTTTTTTCCCATTTGGTTGGGTTAAACCTGTCCTTTTAAAATGCATCCTTCCCCTGCCTGTGTCTTTCTCTCCTGGGTAAGCTTGCTGTGTGGGACTGAAAGAGGAACTCTACTGAAACTTTTCATAGAGGGAGCACAAGGGCCCGGTTCACTGAACCCAAAACCTCATCTAAAACGACATCATTATTATTAGCATACAGCTGAAAGGCTCCCCGGGGCCTCCCAAACTTGCTTCCTCTAAAGAGGTCTGGCCATCTATGTGCACAAGGGCAAAGAATATTTTTAATGTGAAAGAACTTTTATAGAATTAATCTGCATAAAGATAGAGAAGGGGAAAGAATATTTTAACTTAGACATTCAATGTTACCTATCCTCTTATGGATAAATGTCCAGTCATATAGGTTTGGCCCAAGCAGGATCATTGAGGCCCAAAAGCTTGCCACAAGTTCAAGTCACCTTCTGGCAGAGAACCATAGGAAAGGGATTCTGAAACAGGACCCTGAAAGCTGGGTCAAGAAGAGCACAAAGTACAAATAAAGATAAAGATTGCCATTGTCAACTTCAGTATATGTTTCTCACCCACTTGTCTCACCCACATGTCTCTTCCCAGTGTCTGTACACATCTCTCCTCCAAGTGTCTCCTTCCCAGCAGTACCAGGGTACAAGTTGGACCACAGAAGCCAGAGTTCTTCCTTTTAGCCCGCCTACCTTTCATGTTACATGGCTTCACCTGGCTGCTTAGCTTTGCCCCCTCTCCTTAATTCCAATTCCCAAATGGCTACATGTAAGTGGGATAGAGGAACATGGTACCTCCCTTCCATAACAAAATGAATCTAAGTCAACTTTTAATGTTACCTACATGAGGCCAGAGAGTAAAGATGGACATCTTTCAAGATGAACACTGGAGTCTCAAAAATCTGAAGAGACTGTAAAGGCTTTCTAGTGAAACCAAACCAAACCAAACCAAACCAAAAAAAAACAAAACAAAACAAAAAAAAAACAAACACTTTTTGAGACCACTCTAAACCTCAGCTTGTCAGCTTGACTCTGAGGATGCGACCCTCATCAACTCCAAGGTACAACCAGCCTCTCTGGACAACTCCTTCAGCTAGCAAGTTTTATTTGTTTAGAACAAAATTATTTTATTATAACTTCTACTTACTGTTCCTCCTATTGTTATACAGAACAAATCTGTTTTCTGGCCTCTTGTCTACCTTTGAATATTTAGAGTTGTAGCTTGGGTCCTATTTCGATTTTCTTGAAGATATTCTTTTAGTATTTCTTTTGGTGTTTTCAACTATTTCTGTGAATTCCTCTCCATGTTTGTTTTTCTGAGTAGAGCTCTAGAAGCTCCATATTTGATTTAAAATGTGTGACCTACAAGAACTGCAGGTCTCTAAATGGGTGTGTCAAGAGATTAAGACAAGGTTTTGTTTTTATGTTTACTTTTTACAATTAAGCAATTGCACTTGGGACAGGGTATCAAAAACTATATTCCAAGATATAATAAACATAAAATTCTGAGGCCAGAACATCAAATGCAGAACTTGCAAAGGAAACGTTGGAAATCTGTCCTTGACTTTGAGACTCTGAACTCACATCCAGGAGATTAGAAGGGGTCAGATAAGAAGGGTGAGAGTAGAGAGAATTTCTGAAGAGATTTCTGTACCAGGATGTGAATCCCTAACACATCTTCCTCAGGGTGGGAGACTGGGAAGCTCAGCACCAACTCCTCATCCTAAAGAGGGACGTGTTTCTGCGGTCACCTGGTGAGGACTCAGGTATGTTCCTGCAGGCCATTGAGGGCACTGACTACACCCAAAGAAGCTAAAAGGATTTCTATTTGGTTGTAGGTATGATATAGTGATAAAAGGCTCTCCTTCTGCCCCACCAGGCTCTTTTCTCCTTTATTTACCCTCTTTCACATTCTGAGGAAAAAAACATCACTACGAAGATCACATTCTGCATTGCTGACCACCAGGGATGGTGAAAGCAAGTCGGTGATATGGCTACAGGCACAGATATGCTGACCCTGGCCCAATCCCCTTCTCCCCCACTCTTAACAGGGTGGTTGTCTTTCAGACAAATCTGCTGCTCTCCTTATTTTGTTGGCAAATTAAACCACTTTCCTTTTCCTCAAACTCTGTTTCCTTTTTACTGGCTTCGAGACCAGCATTCAGGAACAAGTAGAAAATCATGTCTGAGAATTAATCTGCACACGAGTTGTCCTGGGTAAAGCCACACTTGTATATATTTCCATAATCCATGAAAGATGGACAGCTGGCGTGGGTTTGTCTTGGTTTCTCTGCTGGAAGGGGTGAACAGAGACACAAACAAGCTAGTGGTTGATCTGGATTCCAAGGATTGAGGGAAGAAACACAAGTGAGCCCCTTGAATCAGGACCACAGGACAGAAAATCTCGAAGAAGTTCTCACTCGTGTCCCTGGGGGGAAAAAGTTGAATTTCATCACCTATGGAGGTGGGCGAGCAGGAAGCTTCCCAGCCAAGTGAGAACTTTCTGTTCCTGTGTGCATCCTTCCTCCCTTTGCTCTTCTTTCCTACTTTGGTTTAGATTAGAAGCAAAAGTAACAAGTGTTAATGAGAGCTGGGGGAGAGATGTGGAGAGGGAGCAGGGCCAGAGGGTAGAGGGGAAGTTGAGGAAGAGGGAGAGAGAAGGAATTGAATCAGTGCTGATCAAACTCCTTCCCCAAGTCAGGGTGAGAAGAAGGGCAAAGACTTACCTTTGAATAAAGACAGAGGTGAGATGAACATATAGGAATGGGTATTCTAATATATGAATTGAAACTATGCTTGTGGTCTAGATCATGATAACGCTATCAGTTATCCAGAGGCAGAAAATCATGGCTCTTCTCAAACTTTAATGTCAACATGAATATCACCCAGATCTCTAGCAAAACTGATTGTAAGTCAGTGGGCCTGGGGTGGTATCTTGATCCTGCATTTCCTAGAAGTTCCCATCTGATGCCAAGCCTGCAGGGTCTTAAGGCACCTCTGATCAGCCGAATGTTGGAGCCAGGGAAGATTACCTCCTGGGATAAATTTCAAGTGGATTAGGAAAAAAAAAGATGCTCCATTTTGATCATGTTATGAATTATTCTTTTAACAAACAAGTCTCCCATTTTTAGCATATTATTCTTAGTGACAATAGTCTTTATTTTAAAAATGTCATTGTATAAAAAAATGTTCAATTCTCCTTTCAGATGTCATCCTCTGTCTCCCTCAAGGATTAGACAGGTAATAGCTGTCTAACAATTTGGTATGTACTTTTCCAGGTCTTGCATTAAAAAGGGATTTTCTCCAAGTATTATATTGATCAAAATTTAATTTTAGATAACAGAATCTACTCTGGCTGGATTAAGGGAATCCAGCTAGAAAAGTTAGGAAAGAATTGGTTACATAGAATGTAATCGAAGTTACAGTTCTATTAAGACAGGTGATGAAGAAACACACGGAGGTTGCAGCTTTTGGTGAAGTCTCCCTGAATTATACCACCAAGGAGCTGCTGCCTCTTCTATTCTCAGAGACTAGCAGTCAAGGACACAGTCTACAGCTGTCAGGGCAGAAACAGCCTCATGGTAAGATACACCTTTCTGGGACACCTTACCTGTTACCTGCCTGTTCTGGTGCCAAAAATGTACCCTCATGGCTGCCTCTTAGCACTATGGAGCTGCAGTCTGGATGCTGGATCTCTATTTTTACTACTGAAAAGCCAAGCACTTTTTGCATCCAGTTTCCAAAGCAACCACAGTTGCTGAACGTGAACTTCAGTTTCACCTTCCACATGCTGTCACAGGCATCCAGGGCATCATCTGGCAGCAAAGGAGCTTGCAGCACTTTGAGCTTTCCAGACTCTGCAGTTCAGAAAGGCACCTGAGAAGGTGGGGAAGTGAGCAATGAAATCAGCCCTACAGACAACAAAGGGTTGAGACCTATAATTTTACTGTTGTCAAGGACCTAGTCCTTGTGAATTTCATAAGCAAAGGAAATTGAGATCCCGGGAAATCAAAGGTTTCCTCCCCTTACCATGCCATCTAGTCATCCCATCCAAAAAAGGACAGGAAGGGTAGAAACTAAACGGAGGTATTTGGCATGGAGGTCAGTGTAGCCTAAAGAGAATCCTTTTTTCTAAGACTAAAATATGTTGTCTAACTTTATTGAACATATTACCTGCACACCCATCTGAGAGATGGTTTTTGTCCAAGGCAGAAGTTTTTGTCCCCCAACTCATATTTATGTAGTGAGTTTTCAGGACCAAAGTGAAGAATTTAATATTTGTCTCTCTTGAATTTTTATATTTGCTTACAGGATCCAGTGGCATCCCTCTCTTCCTGTAACACATGCAAATTAGTTATGTCTTCTGGGCCCTAATTCAAATTATTTAAAGAAAATTTGAATAGAACAAATAAAAAAATAGATTTAAGGGAGAAGGATTAAGAAGAAACAGGAAAGGAAGCACAATGGAGTATGGGGAGGGGACTATGAGTGATTTGTGGTGGGTGCACTAGGGTGGCAAAGCCCAATGGGTGATCCTAACGTTACCTCGATTAACATGCCTGTAAGTTTCAGCCTATGAAGTGGCTGGGGTTATGGATTGCGGTTCAAATCCCGCTCGGGGCAACACAGCAAGACCTAGTCCCCCCAAAAATAGCTGGGCGTGGTGGCGTGTGCCTATAATCCCAGCTACCTGGGAAGCTGAGGCTGGGGATTGCTTAAGTCCGTGGGCAATGTGAGCCTGAGGTTCCATGGGCAAAAACAGCGAGACATAGTCTCAAAAAAAAATTATTTCATTGTTTTTAAAAGTTTATAGGCACACTGAAGATCTCTTACCTATTTGTAAAGCCCAATACATAAGCAAGAGCAGTAAGAGCAATAACATTACAGACTTAAAACATCTTTGCAATTGATGAACAAGTGAGTCTATTTCCAAATGCCTTTTAGTTTATAAGTCTTGAGAGATGTTTTTTGACATTCCAGTATCTAAATACATGGAGCAACAATGTGAATAAAGAAAATACCTAGTGAGAGCTATCCGAAAAACAGTCATGAATGTTACTTAGGGATTATGTTTGAAATGCCAATTTTCAAAAAAATGAAGGTGAAAAAATAAATGCAGTGCTAAAATTCCATTATGTACTACTTCACAATGTATAAGGCACATAGGTTGTTCTTATTATCCAGTATTCTTAAGCAACAATCGTGCATAGTATAAATTAAATAAGTTACTCAAAATAACAATGAAAAAATCACTTATTTCAAAAATAGGTAAATGATTCTATCTCACTAGAAATCTTTTTTATTTCCAATGATCCACTTCTCACAATTTGGGTGCAACTGTTTAAACAATCACCAACCTCCTCAGTTGCTCTTACATCCGACCTACAGTTCTCGCCCTAGTCCACAAAATCATTCCAAAAGCCTAGGAAAATCAGGCTCTATGTGAGCACTCCCCTTAACCTTTCAACGCAGTCATCCATCTAAAAAAGGATAGGTTTGCAGAGCAAGACTGCTTTTGGCCAGCCATAACCAGGCTCTGTGGATGTGAATCCTTTTCTAAGTCATTATTGTGACTTTGAAACCTGAAGTCACCCTGAATGTTTTGGGAGCCTGAGCCATGGCAGCAGATGGGGCAGATCCATTCAGTAATAGGCAGAGCCACTAAGGGATCCTGAGATCCTCTATGAAGGGAGCTGTGGAAGCCTGAAATCCACAAGGGATGAAAAAGAGCCTTTTCCCAGACAGGGCCTGTGACCCTGTGGGGCGACTATGGCCAGGTGACTAAAATCAAGTCTCAGGAGAGCTGTGAAGCCTGCAAACAAATCACCCCTTTTATTAGACACACTAGGTACATTTCATGAAACAGTTTCAAACATCTGCCTTCCCCTTCACTTCTCTCTACAGAACTTTCTGCTCATCTCTTTTACCTGTAGAAGGTTCAACCCAAATGCTACCTCCCAGGAGATTTCCCCCCAGTTTTCTCAAACCAAAAGAAACTACTTTTTTAATATGAGTCCTCAAAGTGTCAGTTTAACACACTGAGTGTCTGTATCACTGTCTGCACAGTGAACAGTGGACTCCATGGTCCTCACCTCATCTCATGGCACATCCTGAGCAACCTGAGATAAAATCAAGATGGGAAGATTTAAATAATTTTTTAAAAATTCATTTCTTTGAGATCATATAAAAGCTTTCTCTTGAGCACTGAAATCTAGTATTTCCTCTTTGTCTGGGCAGTTTCCTCCTGCCAACTTGGATGTGTATAAATGGCTTGTCTGCTTCCAGGGTAACAGAATTTCTAGTGGGAGCTGGTAAAGAAATACTTCTTGGAAGATGTAGGATGGCAAATATGAAATACAGAAGATTGGTTTTGAATTGTTGGTAAAGATTTAAAGGATTTAAAAGATGTAAAGGATTTGGAAATCTGCAAACTGATCAAATATTTATAGGATTTCTGGTTTTATAGTTTAAAATTCATTGGGGAAATGTTCATGCAGGAGTTATTTATCTTGTCCTTTTTGAATGGGGACACTGAAGTGTGGATAACTTAAGTGGCTTGGCAAAGTCATACAATGAATACATGATAGCACCAAACTTTAGCCTAGAACTTGGTGCAAATCTTGAATTCTTTGCACTAAAATGCATTGAATTCAGTTTAGGTTGCACAAGGGCCCCACGGTCAGGGACACTGGCAAAGGAGACCCGTGGCTACTTACTGCCTGATGTTCATCTGCAGGGGAATGGAGGGACAAGAGTTTTTTTTTTTGTTTGTTTGTTTGTTTGTTTGGTTTGGTTATGGTTTTTTTTGAGACTAGGTCTTGCTATTTTTGCCTGTGGAACCCCAGGCTTCTCGTTGCCTGGGGTACCACAGATTCAAGCAATCTCCAACCTCAGCTTCCCAGGTAGCTGGGATTACAGGCGCGCATCACCACGCCCAGCTATTTTTTCTGGAACTAAGGCTCGCTACGGGCCCCAGGCGGGACTCAAACCGCGATCCCTAGCCCCGGCTGCTTCATAGGCTGAAGCTTATAGGCACAAGCCACCGTGCCCGGCCTGGGACAAGAGTTTGGCTTGCTCTCACCAACACTGCCTGATCTAGAAAAAGGAACATTTGAGGTCTCCGTGTTCCACTCATCTGTTTTGATCACAGAAAAAGGAGGAAGAAAAGGAACCAAGAACACAACTCAGCTTACAGCCCAGTTCCTGTCCAGTGTTTCCCAGATGGACAGTCACACAATGCCATGAGTCTGCAAATGGTGGGAGCAGGGGTAGTGGTGGTGGCTGGGAATAAGGCAGGGAGGATTGTGGAGTTACTGGTCACTACAACATGATCACTATGATGAGAGGATTTCAACTCCATTCAGTGCCCTGTGTTCCTGGCAACTGTGAAGTTGAAGTTATTTCCTCAGACTCCCCATAGTAGGAACCCTTTCAGAGGAGGAGGATTCAGTTATGCATACACAGACTTTCCCCTGATCAAGTGTAGAGATTTGGTTGTGTCAGGATGCAAGTCCCCTAATTCTCACCACAGCTGAATTCCTGAATCAGTCACACTTGGGT
Organism: Uropsilus gracilis; assembly: GCA_004024945.1. Lineage (NCBI taxonomy): Eukaryota > Metazoa > Chordata > Mammalia > Eulipotyphla > Talpidae > Uropsilus > Uropsilus gracilis. Next base: position 13,465 of record PVHY01015010.1, read on the forward strand.
GATTCACCTCTGGTCCGCAGCTTCCTCTGTGCCAGCAGCTTCCTCTGTGCCAGCAGCTTCCTCTGTGTCAACAGCTGCGGCCCTCCCCACCTCCCATGCTGCCCCCCCATTGTCTTCTAATTGCTTCTGCTGCAGAGGATCCAACTGGGTTTTTCTCCTTCCTCTTGTTAACTGAAATCAAGTCTCAAAGATAGTGAGACAACAAGTTTATTAGATAATCAAAGAGAGGATTAGAACCCCAGAAGCAGCCTGACAGATTTAACTCTGTGAGAGATGTTCCAATAAACACAAGTTTAAGTTTAGTTTATATTGGTAACATAGGAAAGAACAGTGAGTTTTGACATTAAAACTATAATTAATTTTGATGGGGCGTGCTTCTGGTTTCTGGTTGTTATTGATACAGCAATGAAAGACTTGTTTCTCTGTCCCACCAGATAAGTTCTCCCATTTCCCTGCTTTCCTGCTAGGCTTAAACTTTATCTTCTTATACTCAGAGGGAAAAGAACATCACTAGGATGATAAGATCTCAATTGCCAAAGGGCAGGACAGTGTCCTCCCCAATTTGTCCATAAATTAAACCACTTTCTTTCTCCTCAGATGGTTTCCTTTTATTGGCCAAAGGAACTCTGACCATCAGCGCTGGTATCATTATGACCTACAGATGTGTTGAGGCTGGCAGTGGGGAGAGCAAGGCCCAGCTGGGATTTAATCTTTTCCGTTCTGGAGAATCCACTGCAGAGATGCAACAGCTGGGTGTTCATTGTTAAATCTTCTTTAGCTGGCTCCCTGGTCATTAGGGAAGATTGCAAAGATGGTCTTTACCCACAGGTTTCAGGTTTTGCAGAGTTGTTTCAGAAGACTGCAGTTGGCTTAGCTCTCTTATCTGCTGGAGCAGGGAGGATTGTGAACATTGTAGAGTGTTTTCACCCACTGACAAGACACTTGGATGAATGAATTCTATGACAACTTTATAGCAACACTAAAATTATTCCTATTTTTACAGATGAAGAAGCTGAGAAATCACAGAACTTTCTAAAGGCACATGATCACAGGTTGGAAGGTACAGGACAAGATGGTGTCTGGAATTCAGAGTCAGGTTCTCTTTCACCTCACACTTGCCCTTCAGAGACAAAGTCAAATCTGAACTCACTACTTTCCAGCTACCCACCTTTTACCTAGGAACACAACAAAATAATGAAATTCTGCTAATAAAATTTGCTTGTATTTATGTTAATTTTCATTTGGGGTTTTCAAAGGACATTTCGTTTTCCTCTTTATAACTTTCCTGGATCTTAAGTCTCATTAAGAACTGATTGACAGGCCGGGCATGGTGGCTCGTGCTTGTAAGCTTCAGCCTATGAAGCGGCTGGGGCTAGGAATCGCGGTTCGAGTCCCGCCTGGGGCACGTAGCGAGACCTAGTTACAAAAAAAAATAGCTGGGCATGGTGGCGCGCACCTGTCATCCCAGCTACCTGGGAAGCTGAGGCTGGGGATGGCTTGAGTCTGTGGTACCCCGGGCAACGAGAGCCTGCAGTTCCACGGGAAAAAATAGTGAGACCTGGTCTCAAAAAAAAAAAAAAAAAAAAAGAACTGATTGACAGTTACTGAAAACCCACTGGGTGTAGGAGAGCCAAGCAAGGTAGAGGGAGCAGAAAGAGAAACCTGACTTCAGACCCTGATGCGGACATCATGGGGAAGAAGAGAATAATCTTTCTGTTTGTTTCTCATCTTAAATATGAACTTAAAATACTTTTTTCATAGAAAACGACAAATCTTATATCTGTGCTCTCAAGTCAATTTTTTTTTATTGAGAAACAGTCAAAGAGTGAGACAGTACAGTGATAGGCACCTTCATGTAGTCATGTTCTTAAAGTGGGTATCTTCCTCAAATGCAAGGTACCACATACCTGACCATCTCTTAGCAGATACAAGCTTTGGTTTAATCTGTATATATGAAAGTTGCTTGTTTACTGGTAATAAAATGAACAGGTGTCATTATGTGTGAGTGTGTCTACAAATTCTGGGACAGAGAGATTTTTGTATCCTTGATAGGAAGTAACACACTTTCCTGTTTAAAGACAGTGCTTTTTCCTCATTCCTAAAAATCTGCTTTGTTTACAGGTTGCCCTTTTTCTACTTCATACCAGGAGCAAGAACATTTTTCTTGCCAACGGAAAATGGTGCCACCTAGTGGATAAGAGTACAAGTACCAGTTGAGTACACACACGCACACACAACTTTATAATGTTGTTATCGATCACTTATTCTATTGTCTCTTAAGATAATTGTTTAGTATGGTATTGAGTATATATACAGCTTATCTAACCAGGTCATTACTTGTCATTTAGAAGGTTATGGTTTCCACTATTTCAGACAATGGCTGCTCCAGAGAGATCTACAGAACTCAGAAGAGCCATTATACAAAGTTATAGCTTAGTTCAGCAGTATGGCTTAGTTCAGATTCATTATCAGCAGAAGGAAAAGGTGCAGCAAAGAAGTTCAGGTGAAAGCAGGCGTAAATTTCTAGGAATTCCCTTCTAGTGTGTCACAGAGGGACACATTTGAATCCCTTATCAATGATGTGTGACCGTGTGTGAGGTGACTCCAAGCAGGATGTGCACCCATGTTGGGTGTCCAGGTTTCTTACTGAGGCCACACACATAGGCATGATTGACCTTATAATACTCAGGTTCTACCCTCTCAGAGGTCAAGTTGAGACCACATGATTCCAGACCTCTGACATTCAAAACCACTTCCATGAGGCAGGATATTCCAATGGCTGAAAGGTCATTTCCCAGGAGCTGGACAAGGACAAGTCCTCCTGAAGACAATTTGCTTTGGAACGTGCAGTGTTTAAGCACTTGAAAACTTGAGCTTCACTTCCCAGAAGCCTTTTCTCCTTCTGAACAGAACAGAGACCAGGCTGAATGAGTCTTTGGCTGCCTGATCCCACCAGGCCCTTTCCATGGGTATTTACTTCCACCTGCAGGCAAACTGTAGGCAAGTCTTCATCACACAGGCTAGTCTTCTCAAACTTTTGTCCTTACTCTCAGCATATAAACTGAATTCTTTACCCAAAAAATTGGAAGTATTACTAGAGAATGCTTTTAATTTCTTGCCACCATGTAATCCACCCATTCTTTACTATTCCTTCTTCTGCTTACTACAGAAAAGTTTAACCCTTTTCACACACAACCACAATTCATTCAAGGGCCCCTCTTTTCAACTTCTCACTCTTGTCTGGTAGTGCCCTGTAACTTAAGCACACACACACACACACACACACATTCACTCACTCAAGTCCTCAAGTGTGTAAGTGCTACCAGCTGACAGAACATACATAGTTAGGTCTGTAAATGTCACGGTGTGACTTGGAGTGCTTCCCCTACATGACTCTGAGCAGTATTTATGTGGATCATGGTGATGTATACAATACTTTATAATTATAGATTATTTCGTTGAATGATATAAAATAGGTATCAAATGTGTATTAAAAAAAACAGCCCTCAAGTCTTTCCTACTAAACAATTTACCACCCTAACTCTCCATTTTCCTTTTCCTTTGGCTATGTTCCCATCTTTCTTTTCTTCTTGAAAGATAAGTTCTCACTCATTGCCTTCATTTTTCTGCTTCCCACTTCCCCACCCCGTACCTCAGTCCCAAGTCAGGCTCTCCTCTCCAAACCCATTACCAACAACTACTCTCACTGAGGATGTGGAGACTTTATGTTATTAAAGCCAAAGGAAGTTTCAGTCTTCACTCCATGTAACCTCTCCTGGAAGTATTAATTTTTAAACTATCTCTCTGAGTACAACCCATTTTCCATTTACATATTCATCCATTGTATATTATTTTTCTCCAACAATCTCTAAATTCTTTTCTTATACTCTTACTCTACGAAATCTCCTTCCTCCATTCTAGTTCACTCATATACTGATGATTGAATCTCTTTCCTGAATGTCAAACCAATTCTTCTGCTATAATCCCTATCTTGGTGAATAAACAGCAGCATCTTTCATTTTTTCCCATTTCATGTCTCATATCTTCCCTCTTCCCTCTTCTTAATATCTGCTAAATACATTCCTCTCTGCTCCCTCTTTCAGCATCTAGGCTCTTGTCACCTCCTCCTTACCACACATATTTTCCATTTTCATTTCTTGATTCAGTAGCATTCCCATACATTAACTGGACTCTGCCTCTAGTGTTTTCCTCTCCACTCACCACAGCTGTGTTAAGGTGACACTTAAAATCTTTCATAGTTGCAAGGACATTAAGAAAAAGTTGAAGTAGTTCAGAATGTTAATATGTTGCCAGATGTATGGTCTGCGATTATTTTCTCATTCCCTAGGTTGCCTTTTCATTTTGCTGACTGGCTCTTTTGTTGTGCATAAACCTGCTAGCTTGATATGGTCTCACTTATTTATTTTATTGCTCTTATTGCTTGTGCTTTTAGTGTAATATTCAAAACAATCAGGACCAATGTCAAGTTCTCCCCTCTGTGCTACCCTCTAGGAGTTTTATGATTTAAGGACTTATATTTTAGTGTTTAGAACCTTTTGAGTTCATTTACATGAGTGATATAAGATGGTAGTTCAAGTTTATTCTTTTGCACATAGTAACCCAGTTTTCCCAACACAATTTGTTTTTAAAAAAACTACATTTTCTTGATTGAATATTCTTGGTACCCTTGTCAAATATTAGTTGAGTGCTTATGTATGGGTATTTTTTGGACTCTCAATTCTGTTCCATTGATCTATGTATCTATTTTTATGACAGTACCATAATGTTTTGATTGCTATAGTTCTGTGGGATAGTTTGAAATCAGGAAGCATGATAGCTTCAGCTTTATTTTTCTCTATTCAGGGTTTTCTGGTGACTCCATAAAAATTATAGAATTCTTTATTTTTCTGAAAAAATCATTGGAATTATTTGGTTTTGTTCTTGTTTTTTTTATTTATTTTACAAATAATTTACATATATATTTCCCATCACTGTAATTCCTGGGGTTACCCACCACCTCCCCTCCCTGGATGCTCATTGGAATTTTGATTGGGATTTCATTGCAGCTATTGATGGATTTGAGTAGTGTGGACATTTTACCCTCACTACGGTGTCCACAGACAGGCCCAAAGTGTATATATGCTATTATCTAGTGCATAGGTAGATAAGACTTTCCTTGGACCCTTGTATATGGTGCTGGATCTCACAGTTTACTGAGATAGATGTCAAATTATTATTGCGGTAAGGAGTACAAGTGAGGAGTACAAGGGCCTTTTATTCAGTTATAATGCTGACATCACTTCTGTTGGAGTTCTTTATATATTTTGGATATTAACCACTTATTAGATACATGATTTGCATTATTTTTGCCTACTCCATAGATTGTTTTTCATTCTATGTATTGTTTTCTTGGATGTGCAGTTTAAAATTTTGTAGTCTTATTTGCCTTTGTTTGATTTTGTTGCCTGTGCTTTTGAAATCATATCCAGAAATCATTGTCAAATTCAATGCCATGAAGTTTTTTATGTTTCTTCTAGGAGTTTTATAATTTTAGGTTTATGGTTAGGTCTTTAATTCATTTCTGTAATCATTTAATATAAGAATTCAGTTGTATTCTTTTGCATGTGTCTATTCAGCTTTTCCAGCACCATTTGAAGAGACTATTCTTTCTCCAATGTTATGCTCATGGCACTCTGTTGAAGATCATTTGAGCATATACATGATGGTTTATTTTGAGGTCTCCTTTTTGCCACACAAGTCTGTATGTCAGTCTTAATGCCACAGCAATGATGGCTACTTCTTGACCAACTATAGTATTTCCCTCTTTAATAGAAAGATTTATTAAGCTACCCAATCATAGAATCACCCCACTTTCTACAGCATCCAATTCAGAGAGTGGGGCCTGTTTCCTCAGATTTTATACAAAATCACTGAATACAAGTCAAAGTCCTATAATAAGATAGTTTCAAAACCTTATGAAATGTCCTAAAATTCTCTACAGTTCATGGCAGAGCATGAACTGTTAGACCCAGTTAGTTTAATCACTGTTGTGATCTTTGGCTAGAGGGCTTAGATGTACAAAACACAATAAATCAAATCTTCAAATTATATAGAACAGTATATATCAACAAAAGGATTCACGTAACAACAATAATAATGCTAATAAAAACTAGGTAAAAAATAAAAAGGAAAAACAGTCACAAGAAATACAAGTGACTTTACAAGCACTGGGGGGAAAGCTTTACTTCAAATGCATAAAATGATGCTGCTGGTTCAGTTGGTGGGGCCAGCATTCACATTTGAGTCCAGCTGTTCCTGCTGGTCATTTCCGAAAAGCCTGAAAAACCTTGTATTTGGAGAAGTTTATCTTCCACTAACAAGACCGAGGAGGCCGCTGGGAATGCTGTGCAAAGTGAGCTCTCTAAACCGCATTTAGCTTCAGGAATCAGGTATCAATTTCCCAGTCTCCATTCCCGCATGAACCGCATGGATATGGTCCTCCGAGGCGGCGGGGGGCGCGCTCAAATAGACAGCGTCTCCGAGGAAGGACAGTCTAGCCGTTCGAGACTCTATGGTAAGGCCCGGCTCCGGGTCCCTGGGCACCGCCATGTTGGAGGCTCGGAGTTCCAACCATGGCGGCGAACAGAAGATTGAGGACGCGGGTGGGACCACCTCCACCGGGCAGATGCTGGAAGTGCGACCTGGGCTGTACTTGGGAGGAGCCGCGGCCATCGCAGAGCCAGACCGTCTGGTGCAGGCGGGCATCACTGCCGTGCTGACGGTGGACGCCGAGCAGCCGGACCTGGGGGCATGTCCTGGAGTCCAGGGTTTACGGAGGCTCTTCGTGCCCGCGTTGGACAGACCCGAAACCGACCTTCTCAGCCACCTGGACCGATGCGTGGCCTTCGTTAGCCAGTCTCGTGCCGAGGGCCGTGCGGTGCTGGTGCACTGGTAAGTGGCTGCCTCTTGCCTTCGCCGCTCCTTTCCCCTGAGGCCGGAGGGAGGAACGAGGTCGGACCCCTGGGACCTCATCCATTCCCTCGAGGGAAGTAGGCGTATGTTCTGTAACTGCAGGGTCGGGACATGGGCCTTGGCAGCTTGTGCGTTGGTTCATTTTGGTTGGTTCATTTTGCTGCCGTCGGGTGATGTTCTGTGTAGCCCCTTCACTGTAATGCAACAGCTCTCCTCAGGGACCATCCATGGTCTTCCACATGGCAGTGATAGAATAGGTGGTAGTCTAGATTTTCTCTGTGATGCCCAAGTTGTCATGAATGACTTTGGCCAGAGGGACCACACAGTTGGTGGTATAGGAGATGTTGCTGACAATTTGAGGGAGTTGTCATACTTCTCATGGTTCACACCCATCACAGACTTGGGGGCAGAGGAGGCAGCGATGATGTATCTCTTGGCCCCTAAAGAGTGGCCCAATATTTGCTGTTGGTGGGATCTTGCTCTTGGGAGATGAAGATGGCCTTTCCTTTTTCACCGTTGGCCATTGAACTTGCCATAGATAGAATCATACTGGAACTTGTCGACCATGTAGTTACAGGGGTCACTGATAGCAAGAATACTTTGCCAGAGTTAAAAGCAACCCTGATGGTCAGGGCCAGAAAAAGGCCAAATTCCTTCACTCTGACCTTCACCATGGTGTCTTGTGCACCAGCCTGGCAATGCATGAAAGGAGGCTGCTGTCTGTTTAATAGGGAGCAGCAGCAAGTATAGTGTAATTATGTTTGAATAGGTGATGCATTCATATTGTTAAGAATTTAATTGTTAATTTAAAAATAGGAAATAAAGGGATAATTCTTTGTATATTGGCAGTATTTCTCAAGCAAAAGATTTGATGTAGATGCAGCAAGCATGAAGTGGATCTAAACCTTATCATTAATTGGGGCTACATTTTTTTGTTTGTTTTATTGTTGCTATTTGCCATTTTTAAAGGTCTCTTTTTCAGTCATGCAGGACTCAGTCGAAGTGTGGCTGTAATGACTGCTTTTATGATGAAGACTGACCAATTGACCTTTGAAAAAGCCTATGAAAACCTTAAGATTATCAAACCAGAGGCTAAGTGAGTTCTTTGCTATAGTAGTATTCTGCTTTTGTGATGTGATTTTAAGCATTTAAAGAAAGCTTTATATTTGTTGTTACAGGATGAATGAGGGGTTTGAGTGGCAACTGAAATTATACCAGGCAATGGGCTATGAAGTAGATACCTCCAGTGCAATTTATAAACAATACCGTTTACAAAAGGTTACAGAAAAGTATCCAGGTATGTAATTGCCAGTGTGTTTGAGTACTTTCTAGATGCTGTTTACTCTGACAGAAAATACTTCAGGAGCTTTATATTGCTTTCCTGGTACTCCCTTGAGACAAGTACTCTTATTTCCTTCTGAAAATGGTTTAGCAAGAAATAACTTGTTCAGAGCTACCTGTTTTGTAAGTGGTGGACTGAGATTTGGATTCAGGCCTTCCGTACCTGAAAGGTTTAATCTCTAGGCTCCCCTACCTCACCTGATCTCTCAGCACTAGAGTCAGTTACTACCTCTATTGACATTCACTAAATTTTGTTTGAAAACAAGTGGGTTCATAATGGGTACATTTTAATTATGTCATGTAGAACTGCAGAACTTACCTCAAGAACTCTTTGCTGTTGATCCAACCACCATTTCACAAGGACTAAAGGATGAGATTCTCTACAAGTGCAGAAAGTGCAGGTAAAGTTCTATAAATCCTCTGAAAATTTTGTCTTGTGTAATAGCTGAAAAACATTAAAAATTTCACTTTCTTAAATGTCTGTAAGAAGAACATGTTTAATTGAATAATATAGAAATCTTAAGTTTAAATCTACTTTCAAGAAGAATTTAAATCCATAAAAATTAAAATAGATTACTTGTGGAGGTTATCAAATATTAAACTAGCATAATCCTTGTTTTATTTTCTTGCCCTCTAATAAATACTGCACCTTTTACCTGTTTTTTTTATTCCTTTGGAAGTCATTAATGCTTTTGTTTGTTTGGGGGTTGCAGGCGATCTTTATTTCGAAGTTCTAGCATTTTGGATCATAATGAAGGAAATGGTCCTATAGCCTTTGCTCACAAGAGAGTGATGCCATCTTTCATGCTTACCTCAGGGAGCCAAGCTCAGTGCACATCCTATTTCATTGAACCTGTTCAGTGGATGGAAGCTGCCTTGTTGGGAGTGATGGATGGACAGGTGAGAACGCATTTTATTTTATATAGATTCATTAGGTCATCTATATTTTATTTCTTTTTGCATTTTAAACCAGACTTTAACTGTTGTTTCATCCACCTAAGGTCATTCTTCCTAAAGATTGCATTGAATATAAACAGGAATTAAAAATAAATGAAGTAAGTTGATCTAATGAATTCCCTAAGGTTATTGTATATTTTTTAAATAAGAGACTAACAAAAGTAATTAAAACATACTAAACAAAATGAGTTCTGTAATACAACTAGAGCAAATCAAAAAATTTAAAATAAGACTGAAGACTTGCTCCTTTTTTCCCTTTTTTTGCTCCATATGTTTTTCTTATTCCTAATGTTCAGGTTAGTAAGTTTGCTGTGATGTTCATTTTCATATACTGTTAATTCTAAAGACTGTGGCTCATGTCCATACCCTGTGGCAGCCACATTTTCCCCTTAGGTTTAAAATTTTGTATGTTTTATATCAAAATTTGTGTAATGAATATTTTATGAAACCTTTTCACTATATTCTTTCATTTGAAGAATACAAAGAATAATTTCATAAAATAAATAGAGGTGATATATTTACTAAGGATACTTAACATTAGTCTTTTCTAGAAAGTGATGCCTATATTTAGACTCACTTTTTAAATTCAGTACCTATATTAAAACCCACTTTTTTGCTTTTTGAAAGCAGCTTTATTGAACTATAACTGAACTTTATCGAACTATTATTGTAGAATACACCCATTTAAACTACACATTCCACTGGTTTTTAGTGTATTCACAGTTCTTTTGTAGCCGCACCATTTTCATCACATCCAAAAAACCCCCTGTACCCATTAGTAGTCACTTCCCATTCTTGATGGTATTATTTGCAGTAGTAAATTTTGATAATAAGGGTTTTATATTTTGACAATTACTTTGCTCCTTTGTGACATTTCTTTTTACCTGCTGCTTTTATCTAACCTGGAATATATACAAGATAAAGCATTTTTTGGGAAAATTTTTATAGTACTTTTCTGCAGTTTTTTTTTATACACTTACTTGAATTTTTTCTTATAAAATATATACCTAAAAGTGACTTAAGAGTGTATATCTTTAGTGTATTACTTATATTCCAGGCCAACATTAAAGATGCCCATATGTATTTAACTTTTACTAACATTGAATGCATGTACTTACTTCTTCATACCCTGGCATAATGAATATTGCAAAATTTTGCCAATATTGATAAATATTATATTGATTTATGTTGTACATATAAAAAGAAACTTAACTTATGCACTAATACATACCATGCTGAAATTAAAGAGCTAAACATAAAGATAATGCTGTAAACTAGAAAAAATTTATTAGAGGTGGATATAGTGAACTTGCTCGGCCTTTATTGGAGTTTTTCTAAATTGATGTATGTCTGTTTTATATAGCCAGAAATCTCAGGCCCAACATACAGTATCAGTATCACTTAGTGATAAGACATGAAAATCTTTATGTGCTTTCCTCTCCTTTAGCTATGAAGATTTCAGTTTGAAATCTTAAATGTGAAATGATTTGAAAGATAGCATATACACCACATCCAAAAGCCTTTCCATTTCATCTCTTGAGCTTCACCTTTCTTCTCTCCGGTAATTACTCTATTCCTCCTCTCTACTCCATAGGTACAACACGTTTCTTGCACAACTACCTAATCCTCTATCTACTGTGACAGTTGGCATTGCATTCTATTAGTTTATTTTTTATTGTGGTAATGTTGCTTTACATCTGTGTATAGTTAAGGAACACAGGTTCACACCTTCAGATGTGCTGCAATACCATCCCAACCAACAAAAGCAACCATAATCCTCCCAAATAGTCTATTAGGTTTCCCTACTGCCTTTTCCCCAATACCCATCCTTCCTCTAATAGCCCCAGTTCTCTGTCCAGATTGCTAGGTTTTGCTGTTGATTTTGTTTTGTCTGAGCCTTTGTTTTGTTTCTCTATATTTCACATGTAAGTTAAATTATCTGGTCTTTGTCTTTGTCCTTCTAACTTATTTTGCTTCGCGTAATCCCCTACATGTTCCATCAGTGTTGTCATAAATGGTAGAATGTCACCCTTTTTTGACATAAATACTACATCCTCTAATCCTCTCATCTGTCCTTGGGCACTAGGTTTTTTGATAACTTGACTATTGTAAATAGGGCTGTAGTGATGTTGCACTGTAGCTCACATTTTTGATCAGAGATTCCTTGGCTGTGTGAGCCATGTCTTATCGATTTTTATATTGTATGTTGCCAAAGTAATTATTTGTTTTGTATAAATGAAAAAGTATTATTTTCACTCTTTTTCAGCTTCTTTGTCCCAAATGCAGTGCCAAGTTGGGCTCTTTCAATTGGTATGGTGAACAGTGTTCCTGTGGGAGATGGGTAACACCTGCATTTCAAATACATAAGAACAGAGTGGATGAAATGAAAACACTGCCTGTTTTGGGATCACAAACAAGAAAAATATGAACTTGAAACATTTGATAAACTGGAAAGAAACTTGGTGATGACAAGTGCCACTCTTGCTTGTTGTCATTTATGTCAGACCAGCATTTCAGCATCAGCATTTCATTTAAAATATGAGAAGAGAAAATCACTTGATGTGACTTAGAAACTATGCTTCTTAAACTGTTTAAATAGAAAATAATGAAAATTAAAACTTGTAAATCATGTAAATTATACTTTGCTATTAAAATGTAATATAACCCAGATTCTGTATGTATTTTTAAAGTTAACAATTTTTTGAATATTCTGTGATTTTAAAGTCTGGATGGAAAAGATTATAAAAATTAGAAATATTTCTAGAAATGTAAAGCAGATTTCTTTGGGTGTATTTTGAAATTCATTGCTTTTTTTAAGGGACATTAGTAAATCTCTCTGTGTGGATTATCCTTAGAAATGTAGAAGGAACGGCCATGAAAACCTGACAAAAATACAGTTTTCATATTGCTGTTCAGGAATCCCAGTTACCTAAACTTCTAGAAAAGTATTTTTTAAGACAATTTTTGAAATAATGTACTTAAGCCAGGCATGGTGGTACATGCCTGTAGGTGGCAGCCTAGGAAGCCACGACTGGGGCCAGGGATCACGGTTCGAGTCCTGCTGGGGGCACGTAGCAAGACCTAGTCCCAAAAAAATACCTGGGTGTGGTGGCATGTGCCTGTAATCCCAGCTACCTGGGAAGCTGAGTCTCGGGATTGCTTGAGTCTGGTACCCCGGGCAACATGAGCTTATGGTTCCACGGGCACAAATAGCAAGACCTAGTCTCAAAAATAAATAAAAATGAAATAATGTACTTATAAAAATGTATTACCCTTAGGTCTGTTTCTAGGAAAGAAGAAAATTAACTGGACTACCTCTATATCATTTATTTCTTTTGCACCATATGTTAGAGTATCCAGATAGGTAGTATGCCCAAATTAACTTTTTAACATGGTCTGTGAAAACTGGAATTTATTTTACTCATGACTACTAATTCATTGGGGCCTAGTTATGTATTTAAATATTTACATGAAGTCAAATTAACTAATGAAATATAGTTCATATTCTTAAGATATTTTGCATATTTATGTGTCCATATGGATATAAGCATTTATAATGGGAGTCATTTTTAAATGCAAAAATGCAAATGATACTCTTAAAAATACTTAGCTTAATTTTTGAAATATCTGGGACTGTTAGATATGATTCTGGAGAATATGAACATAGAACCTTCTGAAGATTTTTGACTACTCATGATAAGAAATTTGTCTTTCACAGTGTTTGTTTACTTTGCTTCATTATATTATGGTTTAGAAAGCTTTAGAAAAACAATTTGGTTGAATCATGAAATTGTCCCTATTGTAGGTAAAAAGTAGTTGTGTAGCAGCATTTTTATGATTCAAGTTAAAACTTGTCCATCATGCTAGCATCTAGCACAGACAATTAGCATATAGATTAAATATGAATTTTAATTGTCAAGTAAATACTGAGCACCCATTATGTGTACAATCCTAGATGACGCAGTGAACAAGCTAGGTAAGTTAACCACCAAATTATTAAAATGTTTTATTTTATCTTGACAACTTCATAAGGACCTTATAGACCAGGTTTAACTTTATAATGCTCTGATTTAATGGAGTTTCAAGAAAAATATAGCAATGCAGGGAGAGTAGGTCTCAAACCCACACAGATTTACCCCATTGTCCATTTGTTCTTGAGCCTGGTGCATATATACATGAGACTGACCACTTCACATTTCTAAGTTCAGTCTACAACCCTGAGGTGTACCTTTGTCACACTTAGCCTGGAAATCAGAGCCCTGAGCAAATCTTTTAAGCAGGCTTAGAGCTCTTTGGGTGTGAAGGGTATCCAAAGCATGACTAGAAGATAACATGTGCCCTGGTTGGGCATATCATCTTGACACCATGAATTCTTACCCTGTGAGAAGAGATTGCCAGATGCCAGAGTAGAGTCTTTAAACTGTGGAGTTAAAGGGAGCAAAAACAAGTCACACTTACAGATTTCATTGATAATTATCCAGGATAAATCCCGAATATTTAATCAGAATTATAAAATGGGAAGTTTTACAGGACAAATGACAGGTTTTTGTCTTTTGTGTTTGTTTGAAAATTTCCATATCAAAGGTTGTTTTACAAGAAACATTGCAAAGTTAAAAGTTTTAAAATATTAGTGTTTGTATAAACAAGTAATAGGAAAACCTAGAAAATGTGCAAAGTACTAGAATCACATAAATCAGTAAGAATTTTTAAAGAGAGATAATGTTGACCTAAACTTTCACAAAGTCATTAAAAAGGCAAAGTATTTAATTTAGATCAAAGAATTATGGGGAGGGGGGCTCAGAGGGAAGGGTGATATTCTCATAAAGAGGAAAAGAGTGAGGTAATGGATAATAATAAGGTAGTGGTCAGAAGAAGTTAGAAGGTGAAAAATTCTAGTGGAGGGGTAAACTAAGTCGGGAAAAGTTGGGGGAAAAAGGGAAAACTTTAGCTGTCCTTTCAGGATAGCCTTGAATGTGGAAGGGTTTAGCTCAGTTACAGTAAAGCATTCCTCTAGTGGTTTCCTCTAATGCTATTTCAAAATGACTCCAGCCTTGTCACTTTTCCACATTAATAATAATAATAGAAATTATAAACTAACAAAAAAAGCATAAATCTAACTACATTGAAATAAAAACTTAGAGGACCAAGCTCCATAAAGAAAAGTGTCAACCTGGGAAAAGATAACTGCAGCCTCTATATTGTTAAGTGACTAGAGCAGGCTATTTGAGATACCCATAAGGAAGAGAAAGAAAACCCAATAGCAAATTTTATGCAAGAATGAACGTTTCACCAAAGAGCAGATAAGATTTAATAATCACAAAAGATGCACCACCTCTTTATCAAGAAAATGTGAGTTAAAGGCATACACTTCATAATGGGGAAAAGTCTAAAATTTTGACTATATCGAGTGTTGAGAATGTGGAACAAAGAGAACTCATTACTGCTGGTGAGGGTGTAAATTGGATAACTGCAATAATTAATACTTTACAACCTAGCACATATAATACTTTCTTGTATATATGTATAAACAGGCTGATAGCATTGTCTTACATAACAACAGAAAGAATCTCAATGTCCATTATTAGGGAAATGAGAAAAGAAATTGCAATAACACATATACCCCACACAAGCTAGGAAGTACTATGTAGTAATGAAAACACACATGTAGTAATGAAAACACACATCTTAAACAGTAATGTTAAATGAGAAAAGTTACTGGAGAACAATAGTATGATACATTTGTGCTCATTTAAAAAGCCAAACAACTCTAAGCAAATGTGTCTTTAAACATAAAAGTAAAAATGTACTGAAAGATTCCTATACTGTTCATAACAGAAACTGCCAATATGGAGGTAGGGAGATGAAGAAGAGGAAAAAGTAGAGTTCAATTTTATCTGTAATGTTTAATTTCTTATTTTAGGAAAGCTCTGAAACAAAAATGGAAAATATTTTATCTGTTTATTCTTGGGGTATGTATACAAATATCTGTTTCATAATTATACGTACTTTTTGAATGAAAAAAGTTTTGAATATAAAAATGAAACCTTGCACATGTAGTCAGGGATTTCTAAAAAAAGACTAAGGTGGATACAGGGTAGAAGCCTCTTGATGGATTTATTTTTGCTTTTAGGAAGATTTTTGAATTTGCTGGTAGATGAGATTTAAGTGAAAACTGATTAGTTGTCTAAATGATAGAATCACCTTTTATGTAAGGGAATTTCATGAATCTGTTCTGGACTAGGAGCCCAGGGCTATTTGTATGTTGTGGATTACTTAATCTGTGATAATCATCTAGGCACAGGAGTTTGTGGATTCTGGAAAACGTTTTGTTTAGCGATCTGAGAAAGATTCCATTTGGTCCTAGAGGGATACGTCTTCTTAAGGTAGGAAGTTTTAAATATAGCTGGACTGCTTTAAAAAGAATTCCTAATAAGCGACAAACGCCTTTTATCAAATTCAGTTTAAACTTTTGAGTTCTTGATATGTGTAACTTCTAAATAAAATCCAATCTGAAGTGTTATTCACAAAAGGACTAGGAATTTACATTGTAATTTGCAACAGTGTAAATTTCCAACTGGCTTGGACTTTCCTCCTGAATTATGTGCTCTGGAAATGCATACTTAAGAGAAAAGTTTAAAATGGAAATTTATTTGTTATGTTTACTTTGTTTAAATCAAAGTAAATTTTCTGGTGCTATTTGTTATTGCTTACTCCCGCTATGTACAGCAAAGACCAAATTGCATCAGAAGTGGAAAAGTTTTTCTTTCACACACCTGTGTAGTGGAGAATTTTTACTTTAATAGCGAAGTATTCTTAAACATTAAGTCACATTTGCTTCATTAGTTTCTAGTTTTGTTTTGAGATATCTACAAAGGCTTTTCAGGGAACAAACCAGTATGTTCAGAAAAGGGTTTTATTTTTAGAATTATGAATACAATTTATTTAACCGGAACAGTATCTTTTTTTTTTTTTTTTTTTTTTTTGGTCTTAAGACAGTGGAACAGAACGTGCCGAAAACGGAAAACTCCAAACGGGAACTATCGGGTTAGAGACTGATTAGTCAATGACATTTCTGTTTTCTCCGCGAATATAAACCCCGCCTACAGCCGAAGTAGTTTGTCTCCATTCCGCCACCGTCTCGTCCGCGTTACAAGAATTTTGTCCATTGGCAGCCGCCGTCCTAGAGATCAGTCATCGGAGTTCCAGGGAAGGGAACGTGTGTTTTGGGGACCGGCTGGCGTTGCCGGCACCATGGAGTCCCCCTTCAGCCCGGGACTCCCTCACCGGCCGGATGAAGAATGGGGTGAGTTGGATCTGAGACTGGATCGGGGGTCCCGGGTTTCTCGTTCGCTCCTTCCACCCGCTGGCGGTGACAGGTGTGGGCGAACCCTACCCTAGGAGCGAGCCTACTGGTTGCTTCCGTTCCGGGTCCTGGGAGTCTCAGAGAACCAGTTGGCTTATGCCCCAGCAACGAGTGTCCAGTGTTGCCCAGTTGAAATTACGATTGATTTTCACTGTTTCCCCTGGGAAAGTCCCAGATGAGACGAAAACAGCGTCCTTAAGAAGCACAGGCAGGCAGAATGGCTGCGACAGCCAGCGAGGATGCGAGCTATTTTATCGAAGTGTGGATGTTGGACCATGATTGCTGTGGAGTGTGTTTGTGTGTGTAGGAGAGAATGCGAAAGTTTGAAAACCCTCATTTCGCAGTTTCTACTGTTCATCTAGGCAGAAAACCAAAGCGCGCAGGCCCCCGAACTCGAGTCTCTTATCGCCTACATCTAACACGTATAAAATGATGTGATCCGCATTACATCTGTGTATACACATACAGCTGTGTATTTTCTGGTTTCAGATACTTTGTTTGGGTTTGTGGTGGTGGCCGGGAGTGGAATGTTGTCGGGATGAGAATAGAGAAACTTTGTCTTCTTGGTATTTAGAGTTACGTTTTGCTGGTACCCTTGTGGCAGGGAGACATAATATTTATACAGTTTTTGGACCCGAGAGTGAATTTGGCATGGAGTAGGTAGGTGACTGACTGGACCAAATTCACCAGCTGGGAAGAACCCAAACTGCTCTTCATTTTTGCTCCTGTGCTGTTGTTCCAACTAGCAACAGTATAATCTCAACACCATTTATCGAAGTTCATATTTGACTTCCAAGGGCAGAGCTTCTCACTGTTAGAGATTTATTTCAGTCCTTGGGTAGATTTTCTATGAGTTATTGAGAAAGCTTTTGACTCCCCCAGGTATATTTCTCCATGCCAAATATGGAATAAGAGTATTGCTACTGTTGCCAAATATAGTAACACCATTTATCTAGCCGCGTATTATAGCTAGTTAGTGGCAGAAGCAGAGCCAGGTTTGTCTGCCTCCAAAGCCCAAGCTTTCTAAAATGCTTTCCTAGATTATTTCTACAGATGTCATTCTTCCCCACACCTCTGTTATTAACAAACAGTATATGGGATAACAATGCTTTGTTTTCTCAGCTAGTGAACCATTACATTTTCAGGATACTTCTCAAACTATAACTGTGGGATCATTTCCTGATAGTATTGTTATATTCTGTTTGATGCCCAGACTGTATTTTCCTGATTAACCTAACCATTTGGCTCCTAGTGTATGTTACTTAGCAGACTATTCAGTTCTTTATGATCTGTGCACCCACTCAGCTCAGGTGTTCTGTCCTGCCCCCTTTCTGAATGTGCTCATTTACCGTTGTATTTCAGGCTTCCCTTTTCAAACTATTAACAATCTTCTCTTAGTTGAACATTTGAATTCTGATTCCTTAGGTGTTTAATAAGTAGGACTGGTTTTGTAGGCGCTGTGAGAAACCCTACTGCCTGCGCACATTTCTATCTCTTCATATTATGGGTTCTTCCTCTGGGAGTTGCTGTTTTGGATGTTCAAGTACATCACTGACTTATTTGATATTTTTTTCAATCATAGAAAGTAGCTGGTGAAACTTCAATTAAATTATGTAATTAATTACTTGTTACTATTATTATCCTTTTATATATAACCATACCTTTGGTTACTTTCAAATGCTGGAATACTTCTTTTAACTCTTAACAGATTTGAATAATTTAAATGAAGTGATTGGCTCAGAACAACCCCTGAAGGAATGTATATTTTCTTTTTAATTTGGATGACATTTACAACAGAGGTCTTTCTGTAAAGGTTCAGATAATAAATATGTTAGGTTTTGTGGTCATGTGGTCTATATTGCAACTAATTAGCTATCTTCTAGTGCAAAGGCAGCCATAGACAGTGTAAACTGAGCACTGTAAATAAGCTTGAACTTGGCTGTATTCTAATATAACTTTATTATGGACATTGAAATTTGAATTTTGCACATTATTTTTAACATTTATTAGGCTTTGTTTTAGTGTGGTTTTAGCTTTATAGAATAATTGAGCATATTCTAGCCCAGAGTTCCATGTTCACTCCCCCTCTCACCTCCTCCCTCCAACTTCTCTTTTTGCTTTCATCTTGCATCAGTGTAGTACATTCCTTACAATTGACACATAATGACTCACTAGAGCCTAGAGTTTACATTAAGGTTACTTTGCATGTGCATTCTTGTGGATTTTGACAAATGCTTAACTTCATGTATTAACCATTACATTATCACATAGAATAGTTTCACTACTCTATTTTCCCCTTCTTCCTCCTAAGTCCCCTGGCAACCACTGATATTTTTATTTTGGATTGGCTTCTTTCTCTTAGCAATGTGCATTTAAGATCTGTCTCTGTTGTCATGTCTTGATAGTGCATTTCTTGTTAGGGCTGAATAATATCCTGTATGATTGTGTCCGAGTGTGTTAGTCTCTGACCGCCATAACAAAATACTACAGACAAGTGTTTCAAGTATCAGACATTTATTTTCTGACAGTTCTAATCTGAAGTCTGAAATCTGGTGTCAGCTCAGTTGAGTTTTGGTGAGGACGTTCTGACTAACAGATCGCTGCCTCTTGTGTCCTCAAAAGGCAGTAAAGTGAGAGGGAGAAAGAGAGAAAAGAAACAGATCTCTTACTCTTCTTTCAAGGTGTGGTCTTATCAGCTTCAAGCCCCACCCTTATAACCTAGATTACCTCCTGAAGCCCATCCTGTCTCTGGATATAGTCACATTGGTTTGGGCCTCAACATATAAATTAAGGGGGACAGGTAACATTCAGCGTACAGTTTACATGTTACAGTTTGTAATCTGCTTGTCTGTTGAGAACATCTTGGGTTGCTTTCAAATGTTGGCAATTATGTATAAAACTGCCTTTACTATTTGTGTACCCCTTTTTATGCAGTTATATATTTTCAATTATTTGCATACATATCAAGGAGGTTTGCTGGATTGTATGATTAGAGTTTGTTTCATGTTACTAGAAGCTACCATGCTGTCTTCCAAACTGGTTGTATATGTTGCCTTCTCACCAGCAACGAATGAATGAATGAGTGAGTGAATGAATGAATGTTTCTATTGCTTCTTATCCTTATCAACATTTGGTGCTGCCATGTTTTGGATTTTAGCCATTCTCATAGGAGTGTAGTGATATCTTGGTGTTCTAATTTGCATTTCCCTGATAGCATATGATGTAGAACATCTCTTTATACACCTATTGTTATCTATATAGCTTTCTCCTTCCTCCCTCCCTCTCTTCCTTGTATTTGTGCAGAATCTGCTTTTTTTTTTTTTTTTTTTTTCACGTGTAAGGCAAGATGAGACATTTCCACCTGCCACTTCTTTTATATCTTCTCTTCTGTGAAAGTCCTTTTTGCTTCTGAGGTTACCAAGCCTCATGCCTCAATGACATTGCTTTTCCTATAGCCTTGGTGAGCAAGTGGTAGCTATTTTCATTCTCCAAACCTTTTACCTTTAAGGCAGCTATGGAAGGGCTAGCTATCTTCCTTGTCCTCTGCTGTTTTGAGGTCATTCTTTCATTCTCCCTAAAAACACCCTGGTTTCCATTTCACATTGTTACAATATGCTATCCCCCACTTCTCCCTGTTACTGTTTCACTTCACTGTGGATTCCCGTTTCACTCTCCCTCACTTTTTGAAAAAGGAAAATTTCATTTCTAGCCTACTGTCACTTTCTCCAACACACCTTCCATCATGACGTGCTTGATTTCATATTCTCAGAGAAGATCCTCAAGCAACCTGGCCTCCCTTTCCTGGACCTTCTCTTCACCAAGGATCTTGCCTTCTGCCCTATCTCAGCCACTCACTCCACTGGTCAGAATCCTCATTTTTACCAATAACATAATTTCAGTGTACACATCTCACCGACCAGTAGCTCTTGTCTTACCTGCTTGTCAGCTCCAACAGTGTCCTCAGTAGTTGACTGAGAAATAATTAATGTCTTATAATCAGGGAAGGCATTTATTTGAGAATAGGAATAATGATTTGGCTCCAGGGGCCTTTGCAAGGTGTATATCAGGGTCAGGGCCTAGGGATGTTGTAACGGATCAGGCTGAGAGTTGGTTTGAGAGAGTAGGTTGTTTGCAGGGATAATTTTGGATTGGCCTTTAAGTCTACTTGTCTGTCTCTGATTGGACAAAAGTCTTTAGACTGAAGACTGCAATCTCACAATTAGCAGGTGATCTTTTGTGTTTTTTTTTTTTTTTGTAGTTACTAAATGAGTCAGCCTGCTTAATTTTCACCTTGAAGTCCCGACCTGGCAATTAGAGACTAGATAGAATCTGTTTGACTCAAACTAGGTTCCACATAACTCTGCTGATATATTCTGTCATGTTTTCATTATCCCTCATCCTCTTTGTGTCATCATTTCCTCCTTACCCAATTTAAATACTGTAGATAATTATTGTAGCCATCCTTCATGCAGATCCCCATGTCCTCTCATAATTCACTCTTGAATATAAACCACAACCACAGCTCTGCCTCCTCTGTGTCTGAATGCAGCTGACTGAATGAGGCTAAATGCAGTGGAAGAACATTTCAGCCATGTTGATCATTCTCATTTTAAATTTATGATACTAACCTGAGATCGGTTGCTAATGGTATTTCTGGCCCTCTCCGCTCTCCCACTCTGATGAATGTTTTTATAAAGTTTATTCTCTCCTTTAACCTCCAACGAATCCTACTCCATCCTTTGACTCAGATAAGAACATGTACCTCCTCACTCCCTCACCTCCTCCTACCACCCCATCAGCCTTCTCTCCTATTGCTGGTTCTATTGCATGGTCTCTTCCTGGAGCCAATCCCTCTTCCCACTTTGGACCCCTCCTCCTTTGTTCTGAGAATGCTGTCCAGGCTCCCTTTCCTTCTGTTTGCTGTGTCACCCCCTCTCTGCTAGGGCATGTCTAGTTGTCAGCAAACATGTATTGCTGCTCCTATCTGGTAAGGAAAAACCCCAAAACCAAAAATTCTCCACCCTCCAAGCCCTCTAGACATTCCCCTCTAGCTACCACCACATTTTTCTTCTTTATTTTATAGCAGTCTTCAAAAAATGCTCACAGACTCTAATTTCTCTTGTCTTTTGAATCTACAACAGGTGAGCTCTCCCAAGCCACCAAAACTGCTCTTCTGAGGTTACCTCTGTTTCCTCTTTGATCATTTCTCATGTTATAAAACTTATTAAAAAAAACCCACAAATGAGTAAATAAGTGATTGGCTGGTGAGCTTGCTGAGCAAACTAAAAATAGTAACTGCCATGTCTTACCTCTGTTGGAGAAATCTAAATATTAGCAGTATAGAGTTGGTAGAAAGGATATAGGAGTAGGTAATAGATTTTAGAGAAACTTTAGGAGTTGGTAGAAAGGATATAGGAGTAGGCAGTAGATTTTAGAGAGACTTTAGAGGTAACTAGCACCACCACTTTCTTCTGGAGTCTCTTGTGATATTCTGTAGATATGAATGTTGTTTATCAACCCACTTTCAGTTTTTTTAAGGTGCAGAAAAACCATAGAAAAGTTAAAAGATCACTTCAATGATAATCTTTATTTCCTTTATCTAGATATACTACTGCTTGAACATCCTGTCATAACCACAATTTCTCTCAATATTACCCACCTTCTTCTGTTTCGTCTTCTGACAGTTGTTTACAGACTATATAAAGCTCTAAAATATTTCAGCTATTGCCTAAGAACAAGGAAATATACATTTAAAAAAACATGAATTTGAACTCATATCTGCAACTTAAAACTACTTTGGGCTTCTTCCTCACCTTCTTGTTTTACGTATTTGTATTTCTGTTCACTTTCCTGTGTTTTTATAGGTATAGATTCTCTGTTGAAAACAGACTGAGGAAGGTCAAGGGCAGACACATACAGGCCATGGGAAGCACTGCTTCCTATCCAGATAATTATAATGTGGCAGTGGATAATGGCAGTAGTTGGGGGGGAAGGGAAGAGAGAGAGAGAGAGAGAGAGAGGAAGAGAGAGGGAGAGAGAGCGCGAGCAGGGGAGAGAGAGAGATTTCTTATTTAATTTCCCCCAAGTGTCACATATTTACAAAGTAGTGTAAGGCCCAACACAGTATACCAACATGACTTCATGTTTTGCAGGGGAAGTGTTTCCTAGTTAAGTGGAAAATTGTACAGGTGGCTTCCGAGGATCTTCACTTTTGGCATTATAGTGAAATATTTTGTTTAGAAGTCTGGACCTTCTTTTTTTTTCAGTTTGTTATCATCTACCTTGACTGAGTAGAGCTTGTATGGATCATTGGGACCCAGTTTGTTCCAAGGTTCTGGGTCATTCTTTCTGTCCCAACTAACATCTGGATTGCACAGTACCAAAGCCATGACAGATGCTGCACCAGCACCTCCTTCTCCAATAAGTGCAAAGAGGGGCATCAAATTAGGATGCCCTGATCAAAGATTTAATTGTTGGCCTGATCAAAGATTTAATAGGGCATGGTTGTCAGGGAGGCATGGACCAGGAAGGAGAGAACATATCTGCACTGCATGGGACTTGGTCTCTCTATATAAATTTTTTATTTTGAACAACTTCAAACTTATAGAAAAGTTTTAAGAACAATACAAAGAAGTATCTCATGTCCCTCACAGATTCTGTAATTGTTGAATTTTACTGCATTTGCTCATTTCTCTGTTTTTCTTGACCATGGTAGGTTGAGTAGTCTTTATTAATACAGTATGTACCACTTTACCCCCAAACAAGGGTACACTCCTATATTGCTATCAAGCTGACCTTTCAATTAGGAAATAAATGTTGGTGCAACTCCTGGGTTGCGCATTTTGCAGTCTGTCTTGATAATGACTCTTTTTCTTTTCTTGTCTAGGACCCCCTCCTGCAAATAAA
>PVHY01015011.1:0-36979 GCA_004024945.1 Uropsilus gracilis
CTCTCTTACACTGCTGGTGGGAGTGCAAACTGGTCCAGCCACTATGGAAGACTGTGTGGAGGACCCTCAAACAATTCAAAGTGGACTTACCATTCGACCCAGCAATCCCACTACTAGGATTCTACCCAGAGGACATGAAGACATTAATTCAAAAGGACACATGTACATGCATGTTCATTGCAGCCCTGTTTATGGTTGCAAAGAATTGGAAACTAACCAAATGCCCCAAAACAGATGATTGGCTAAAAAAAAATGTGGTACATATACACAATGGAAATCTATGCATCCATCAAGGAGGACAAACACATGTCATTTGCAGCAACCTGGATGGAACTAGAAAGACTCATATTAGCAGAAATAAGTCAAAAAGAAAAAGAGAAGTACAGGATGGTTTCACTTATATGACGGATATAGGGAAAAACAAACAAGAAAAAATGAAATCAACCAATGGGACTGAACCATGGAGCGAGAGAGGAGCTGGGGGAAGAAAGTGGGGGAGGTGAAGAGCACAAAAAATCAGGATAGTTAGCAAATGTTAGCGAAGTGGGAAAGTCCCCGGGGTAAACACACACACACACACACACACACACATTTACCAAATATCGGAAGAGAACAACGGGCCAAACAACCAACAACTGAACATCAACTTAACCAACCAACAAATTGCAGAAAAATGGGAGATGGAGTGACTGGAAGGGGAATACAGAGGGGGGATTTGAAGGTAGGAGGAGGGATCTATTAATGCACAATTGTGAGAAATCAATAAAATGAGTTAAAAAAATAAAAATAAAAGCATGGCCATCTGTGGCACTGCACTAAGTTAGTAAAAAAGTGTTAGAAATCTTGAAATTTAAGAGCTGGAGGTGAGATGGACTAGTATCTATTCTACTCCTTGAAGTATACAGCATAGGAGATTCATCTCTAAATATCCAAATACAAGGAAGTTACAGTGAGGTATATATGGCTCCTTTAGAGTCTGTTTGGATTCAGAAGTGTTCCCCATGAAAACGCCAGCTGTTCACTGGAAAGCCCAAAATCCGCAGGATTTTGAATGAAAACAAGGTTTGTAAGAAAAGCTAGTATCATGAAACATAAGACCTGGAGGTGAGATGCACTGGTTTACTATTCTCCTCCTTGAAGTGTACAAAATAAAGAGATTTCATCTCTCAATATCAAAGTACAGAGAAGGGACACTAAGATATAAACTGCTCCTTGGGAGTCTGGATTCAGGAGCGTTCTCGCTGAAAACGCTGGCAGTACAGATAAATGGCCGAAATCCCCAGGATTTTGAATGAAAACAGGGTTAATAAGAAGTGTTAGAAATCATGAAACTTAAGAGCTGGAGGTGAGATGGAATGGTATCCTACTCTACACCATGAAGTGTAGAACATAGAGAGATTTCATCTCTAAACATCAAAGTACAGAGACATTACAGTAAAATATAAACTGCTCCTTTGGAGTGTCTTTGGATTCAGGAGCGTTCTCACTGAAAACGCTGGCATTTGCCTGACAGGCTGAAATCTGCAGGATATTGTAAGAAGACAAGGTTTTCTAAGAAGTGGTATATATCATGAAACTTAAGATCTGGAGGTGAGATGGACTGGTATCCTATTCTACTCCATAAATTGTACTACATAGGGAGATTTCATCTTTAAACATCAATGTACAGAGAAGGTACAGTAATATATAAACTGTTCCTTTGGATTCTGTTTGGATTCAGGAGCGTTCTTACTGAAACACAGTCATTCACCTGAACGGCCAAAATCTACAAGATTTTTAATGAAAACAAGGATTTCTAAAAATTCCTAGAAATCATGAATCTTAATATATGGAGGTGAGATGGACTGGTATCCTATTTTTACTACATGAAGTGTACAACTTAGAGAAATTTCATCACCAAACATCAAAGTACAGAGAAGTTCCTTTAAGATATATCACTGCTCCTTTGTAGTCTGCTTGGATTCAAGAGTAATCTTCCTGAAAACGCTGGCAGTTTGCTTGAAAGGCTGAAATCAGCAGGATTTTAATGAAAACTAGTGTTTCTAAGAAGTTCTGGAAATCATGAACCTTCAGAGCTGGAGGTGAGAGATATTCTACTCCATGATGTGTACAACATAGAGAGAGTCATCTCTGAACATCAATGTACAGAGAATTTACAGTACGATATAAACTACTCCTTTGGAGTCTGTTTGGATTCAGGAGCATTCAGCTAAAAATGCAGGCAGTTCACCTGAAAGGCTGAAATCCACAGGATTTTGGCTGACTACAAGGGTTGCTAAGAAATACTAGAAATCATGAAACTTAAATTCTGGTGGTGAGATGTACTGGTATCCTATTCTATTCCATGAATTGTATTACATAGAGAGATTTCATCTCTAATCATCAAAGTACAGAGAAGTTACAGTAAGATATAAACTGCTCCTTTGGAGTCTGTTTGGATTCAGTAGCGTTCTCACTGAAAACCTTGGCAGTTCACCAAAAGGCCGAAGGTTTTAGAATCTGCAGGTTTTTGAATGAAAACATGAGTCTCTAAGAAGTGCTAGTAATCATGAAAATTAAGAGCTGGAGGTGGGATGGACTGGTATCCTAATCTACTCCATTAAGTGTACAACATAGAGAGATTTCCTCTCTAAACATCAAAGTACAGAGACGTTACAGTAAGATATAAACTGCTCCTTTGGAGTCTGTTTGCATTCAGGAGTGTCAGCTGAAAATACAGGCAGTTCACCTGAAAGGCCAAAATCTGTAGAATTTTGAATGAAAACAAGGTTTTCCAAGAAGTGCTTGAAGTAATGAAACTTAAGAGGTGGAGGTGAGATTCATTGGTATCCTAATCTAATTACTTAGGTATCAACATAGAGAGATTTCTTGTCTGTACAGCAAAGTACATAGAAATTACAGTAATATATAAAGTGATGCAAAGCAATCTGTTTGGTTTCAAGAGCGTTTGTGTTGAAAACATTGACAGTTTGCCTGAAAGGCCAAAATCCCCAGGATTTTGCATGAAAACCAGGGTTTCCAAGACGTGCTAGATATCATGAAACTTAAGATCTTGAGTGAGATGGACTGGTATCCTATTCCACTCAAATAGTGCTCAGTATAGATAGAATTTTCTCTGTACAGCAAAATAGAGAGAAGTTTCATTAAGATTTAAACTGTTCCTTTGCATTCTATTTGGTTTCAGGACTGTTTTCACTTAAAACATTGGCAGGTCGCCTGAAAGGCTGAAATTTGCAGGATTTTGAATTAAAACAAGGGATTCCATGAAGTGCTAGAAATCATGAAACTTAAGAGCTGGAGGTGAGATGGACTGGTATCCTATTCTTCTCCAGCAGTTGTTCAACATAGAGAGATTTCTTTTCTGCAGAGCAAAGTATAGAAAAGTTATAGTAAGATATAAAGAGTTCCTTTGCCGTCTATTTGGTTTCAAGGGTTTTTTCGCTGAAATCGCATGCAAGTCCCCTGAATGGCCGGAATCATCAGTGTTTTGAGTGAAAACAAAGGTTTCCAAGAAGTGCTGGAAATCATGAAACTAAAGAGCTGGATGTGAGATGGATAGTTATCCTGTTCTACTCCATTAAGTGGACAACATACAGAGATTTCTTCTCTGTAGAGCAAAGTACAGAGAAGTTAGAGTAATAAGTGGAGATCTCCTTTGCAGTCTGTTTGGTTTCAAGAGCGTTTTCACTGAAAAAATAAGAAGTGTTGGAAATCATGACACTAAACTCCTGGACTAAACTCCATGACACTACTCCATATAGTGTATAATATACACATATTTCCTCTCTTTTCAGCAAAGTACAGAGAGGATACACTAGGAAATAAGGAGTCCCCATTGAGTCCGTTTGTTTTCAAGTTTGTTTTCTCTGAAACTGTAACTAAGTGAGTTCAAAGGCTGAAAACCTCAGGATATTTCAGAAAGAATTTATTTGTTGACGTTTTGGGAATCACGAAACTAAATTCTTGGAACAAATTTTGTATGGTATCATCTTCACTCCTTTAATTGTATATTATACACAGATTTCTTCTCTTTGCAACAAATGATAGAGATGACACACTAGAAAATAAGGAGCTCCTTTGGAGGCTGTTTGATTCCTAGAGCGTTTTCTCTGAAACCTGAAGTATGTGACGTAAAAGGCCAAAATCATCAGGAGTTTGCATGAAAACAGGCTTTACCAGGAACTCTTGGAAATCATGAAACTAAATTGCAGGAGGAAACACTGGATGGTATCTTTCTGTAATCCTTCAAATGTATACTATATGAAGATATCCTGGCTTTATAGCCAAGAACAGACCCAATACACTAGGAAATAAGGAGCTACTTTGGAGCCTGTTTGTTTTCAAGAGTGCTTTCGCTGAAACTGCGTGAGCTGAAAGCCTGAAAACATCAGGATATTGGCAGCTAACAATGTATTCAAAGAAGTGTTCTAAATCATAAGAAAAACTCCTGAA
This sequence comes from Uropsilus gracilis, assembly GCA_004024945.1. Lineage (NCBI taxonomy): Eukaryota > Metazoa > Chordata > Mammalia > Eulipotyphla > Talpidae > Uropsilus > Uropsilus gracilis. The sequence goes on from PVHY01015011.1 coordinate 4,453, forward strand.
TCAAGACTGAATAGTATCATACTCCATGAAGGATATACTATACAGAGATTTCTTCTCTTTACATCAAAGTATAGAGAAGATACACAGAAAATATGGGTCTCCTCTGGAGCCTGTTTGTTTCCAAGAGCTTTTCCACTGAAACTGCTATTAAGTAAGCTGAAAGGCCAAAAGCCTCAGGATTTGCCAGAAACAATGTATTTGAAGAAGTTTTGGGAATCATGAAACTAAACTCCTGGAACAAATATTGTTTGGTATCATCTTCACTCCTTTAAGTGTATATTATACACAGATTTCTTCTCTTTACAGCATAGGACAGAGAAGACATACTAGGATATAATGAGCTCCTTTGGAGGCTGTTTTCTAGAGCTTTTTCTCTGAAACCTCAGTGATGTGTTGTGAAAAGGCTGCAAGCATGAAAACAGGTTTTACCAGGAACTGTTGGAAATCATGAAAGTAAAGTGCTGGAGGAAAGACTGAGTGTTATCTTGTTCTAATACTTTAATTGTATATGGAGATTTTGTGGATTTACAGCAAATTACAGAGAAGAGAATAAGGAACAAAGGCTCTCTTTTATAGCCTGTTTATTTTCAAGAGTATTTTCGCTCAAATAGCAATTACATTACGTAAGCTTAAAGGCTTAAACCTCTGGATATTGCCTGAAGACAACCTTTCCCAAGAAGTGTTAGAATTCATGAAACTAAAATCCTGGAACAAATGCTCTATGGTATCTTATTCTAAACCTTCAAGTGTATACTGTACAGAGATATCCTGGCTTTTCAGCAAAGGACAGAGAAGATACACTAGGAAAAAGGTGCTTGTTTGGAGGCTGTTTGTTTTCAAGATCATTTTCACTGGAACAGCAATTAAGTAATCTGAAAGACCAAAATCCTCAGGATTTTGCATGAAAACAAGTTTCCAAGAAGTGTTGGAAATCATGAAACTAAACTGCTGGAGGAAAGACTGAATGGTAACTTATTCTGAAATCATTGGAAAGAAAACCTTTTTGACTTTAAGTAGATATATACCTAGATGCCTGCTTCTCCCTACAAAACAGTCTGCAAGCCATTCATTAGCATTTACACTGACCACCTATTGATATACAAATGCCAGTCAGGTGATTCTCAGCTCCCAGCTCCAAAAACTGCAGGAAAAAAAAACTTAAAAAACAGTTTACTCCTTATACTAGTTTGTCTCAATTTATCCCTTTAGACTTTGTGGGTTCTTTCCACCATCCACATACATCTCAACCAAAAATCCCAAATCAAAGCAAGACTATCAGACTGCAGACTAATTCATTTCTAACAAAGTGATTTCCTAATTACTACAAAAGAAACATGGAAGTAAAACTCCGACTACTTTAACATTGTCCAAAATCTTTCACAGCATTGTCCAAAGTCCTTTCCCCAGATTGCCTAAAAATCCTCAATCTTTCAATCCTGATCATTTCACCAAAATCAGCCAGAGTTCATCTCCACATGATTGGCATGCTCCTCTGGTGCACTCCTTATCTTCCATGCCATCTTCTTGTCCTCCAGGTAGTAGAAACTCCATAGTACTAGACCAGCAAAGTTCACTTTCTTTTCAGGCCTGACTTTCGCATGGCCTCTTTCAGACACAAGTCAAACTCAGGAAAACAATCTCCAACACGGAGTTCAAACCTGCAAACTCCTTAACTGCATTTAGCACACATGCTTCTAGCCTGGGGCAGTCAAAGGCTGCAGGCCCCAGGCCTTGGCCACATGGCCAAGTTCACATGGCTCACATCTTTACCCTACAAAATGGCCGATCCCAAATCAGAATTCGAACCTCCATGGAATCTCTCTCCTCCATGGATCTCTCTATCTCTTTCTTTACTTCAACACCCTTTATATATCCTGATTTCCCACCTTTGAGGAACAGCTCCTGAATTATTACATTACAAAGAAAAAACCTGTTTCACTTCTTCCTCCCCCTTGTATCTTTCTGAAAGGAAATTATAATTAAGGCCATTCTCACATTTTAGCATATCTGTCCTTGAAATCTGCAATCTTAAACAGAAGACAATGACACCTGGGGGGGTGCCCCCTATCAATTCATATCCTTCAAGTGGATACTATACAAAAATATCCTGAATTTTCAGCAAACTACAGAGAAGATACACTAGGAAATAAGGAGCTCCTTTGGAGCTTATTTGTTTTCAAGAGCATTTTTGCTCAAATCGCAAGTACATAATTTTAAAGGCTGAAAATCTCAGGATATTGGCTGAAGACAATGCTTTCCCAAGAAGTAATGAAACTAAACTCCTGGAACAAAGACTGTACGGTATCTTCATGTACTTCTTTAAGTGTGTATTACACACAGATTTCTTTGCTTTAAAGCAAAGGACAGAGAAGATACACTAGGAAATAAGGAGCTCCTTTGGAGGCTGTTCGTTTTCAAGATAGTTTTTGCTGGAACAGCAATTAAGTAACCTGAAAGGCCAAAGTCCTCAGGACTTTGCATGAAAACAGGTTTTACCAAGAATTGTTGGAAATCATAAAACTAAACTGCTCAAAGAAAGACTGAATGGTATCTTATTCTAATCCTTCAAGTGTATACTATACAGAGATATCCTGGCTTTACAGCAAGGGACAGAGAAGATATACTAGGATATAAAGTGCTCCTTTGGAGGCTGTTTGTTTTCAAGATCATTTTCACTGAAAGAGCAATATAGTAACCTGAAAGGTCAAAATCCTCAGGATGTTGCATGAAAACATGTTTTAACAAGAAGTGTTGAAAATCATGAAACCAAACTCCTGGAGCAAAGACTGAATGGTATCATATTCTAGTCCATGAAGTTTATGCTATACATAGATTTCTTCTCTTTACAGCAAAGGACAGAGAAGATACACTAGGAAATAAGGAGTGCCTTTGGAGCCTGTTTGTTTTCAAGAGCATTTTCTCTCAAATCACAAGTATGTGCCTTGGTCCAGATGAAGTGGTGAAAGGTGCCTGAGGGAAGGGGTGAAGATTGCAATCAAGAAGCTCAAGAGGATTATCTTGGGGAGGAGTGCACAGCAGCTTTTCTCTTGATCCACTGGCCACGAGTTTATTTTTCATACTGCTTTTATACAATTCATGTAACTAAGTTCAGCAATTACAATAGTCTTGCTTGATGCAAGTTTTGCTGGGGGCTTGCTTTCTGTAGGGGTCTGTTGATCTAGGATAGATGGTGATCTCCAGACTCTCTGTAGGATGCATTTGTTATGATATGTAAATTGATAATGTTTACAGGGCTTTCTGATATCTATGCTTTACACCTGTGGGCAGGAATTTATAGTTCCTCATATGTGTGAGGCTTTGTTCAGCAGGCAACCTTCTTCTTCCACCCCCCACATATCCCCCTGTTCCATTTTATTTGACAGCTGGCCTGTCTTTGGGGGAGCATCTCAGCCTCAGGGTTCTTACCTGACATGGGAATCCCCCGGAATGTATGTCTTCCTTACCCGTCATCAGCCATACTGTCTACAAAGGGTAGGGGTGACGGAGCTTTAGACAATGCACCTCGCTGGACATGGTGCTCAACATGGTGACTAGCACATGCACAGTCCAAAGAACAATGCACAGCAATAGGACACAAGCACCAGCAGTGACTAGCAGGGGCTTAAATCCCCTCAGTGGTGTAAACCAATTAGGTGCTAGCCCATGAATGCTTTGAAGAATGTCTTGAACTACCAGATTTATATCATAGGAAAATTTTGGAGCATGTTGCATCTGCAAGATGGTCTGGTGAAGCTGCAGCAAGTCTACAGAAAAATTATAGTGAGACCATGAATGGCAAATAGTGCCAAGGTAAAGAAGCACTGCTGTCATCAGAAAGCCTAGGGCAGCAATGACAGTCATCAAGTCTATACATTTTATTAGTGCAATTGATAGGTGTGGTCAAAGGATACCAAAGTTTGACAGAATAACAACCCTGCAAATTACCTCCCGCCCAGGTAAACCCTGACACATCCTGTAGCATTGCTATCACGAGTAAAACAAACTGGGATCCATGACCCTTTCTGGTATAATTATACATGATTGTTTGTCTCTCAGTGCCTGTTGGGAGTCCAGGAAGTCCCCAAAGATGGGTTTTGGTGTTGTAGATTACCACCTCTCTTCCTTCCCAGACCACTGAATGAAAAACAGGCGGGTCTGGCAGGTATGTCCACAGCAGGTGGGCTCCTGTCATCTGGGTCAGGTTTATCAGGAACAGCCAACAGTAGCAGCCAACAGTGCATGGTTTTCTTGTCATACAAGCTGTTCCAGGATCCACCAGGCCTCATCTGTTCCCTGGGGAAGAACACAAACATGTCCTCGACATATAAGCATGGGGGGGTCATTTCATTGACTTGTAATTGGGTCCTTCTACTTAATTTGGGCATGTTGAGTTTTGGTGCCTGACTGCCAATGGCATTCCACAGCAGACTGACCAACAAATTATCAGTGGTCTTATGCCTTGACAGTAGATTTGTTGCAAGGATATGAAAAGTTTAGATTGTTAGTGAGGCTGGAATGAGAACCTTGGGGAATTGGATATCGTAATCCTTTCAGATGGTGAGTTATTTGGCGGTGAGATGAGCTCACTTAGGTGAGATGAGCTCACTTTTGCCATGCTGGCCTTGCACCTGGGGACACTTGTTCAAGTGTCCATTTTTGCTATAGACCCTAATTTTTCATTAACTATGCTTTAACTGAATTTGATCTGCTGCTCTCATTCAGCATGTTTATACCAAAAGAATGCAGTCCTTGTTCTTATCTTTGTAGGACTTATAAAAAAATCTAGGTGAAGGAAACATACAAATAATTTTTCTTTAACTATTGAATCTGATATTTTGAGGTACAGTACAAATTGAATTAGGCATATCATTGGTACCTCCAGTTTGTAAACTTTCAAATCTGTTTTTTTTTTTCTCCCATATTTTAGACTTGGTCAATCAATCCCTTTACCATTTCCCATGTGACTGGGGTTTGAGATTTGTGTGTCTTCTTGTCATTTCTGGAATTAGACAGACTTGACTGGAGGAGAAGTCATTGTCCTTTGTTTTCTGTAATGAGATAGATAGAAACCTTCCCGCTGACCTACAATTTTCTGCTGGACCAGACCAGTTTGAGCAACAGGTCCTTTTGCCTTGCCATGTGGGCTGGCTTAACTTTTTGTTTCCTTTTGTATGAATTTTTAGTAAAATGAGTTTCACGGATGTTTTTGACTTGTGGATCACCATTTGAGAAAATGTTAATGACTAGTAATGTTTTTGCAAGAGCAATGTAGAGATTTTAACTAGAGATTGGTCCATTTTCTCCTTTTTTTATATTTAAGCAACTTTTTTGATACAAGCATATTTATATTTAGCTGTTTAATAGTATAAAATTGAGTTGGGTTAAAATGTCTCAATTTTATAAACATTGTTTAAATTTGTCATATATAAATTTGTGTTTACTTTTGTTTTTATTCAGAATTTTTTTTAATTGTAGCTATTTTTAACTTTGTCAAAAGAACCTTATATTTTAATGTTATCTAATTGTTTTGGGACATATTGTAATAGGCTACTGTGATGGCCACAGATGTTATGGAAAACAGACGTGTTTCAATAATGTTTTATATTAATAACAGTGTTTAATAATTTTAAAACTTGTATCTTTTATAACTAATTGTAAGAGGTTTTTTATTGAAGCCTTTTTATCTGAAAGCATCGGAAATGTCTTTACAGATTGTTTTTTATCTGGGTATGGAACTACTTGGTAGGTCAGAGTTGGTAGTTAACTGTTTTTTGGGGATATTATGGAAGTCACATTGGACAGTATCTCAGTGGGTTCCATCAGGAACTTGGCTGAAGAAAAGGGGAGGCTGCAGTGAAGGCAGCGCCCCCACTGGGACCCTCCTGGAGGCCTACTGCTGGGCCTGTGACTTCAGGAATCTCATGCATGGAGGAAGGGTTGGGCAGGTTCTGTCAGGAACTTGGCTAGAGGGGTGGGAGCTCTGCAGCGTAGGTGGCACAAGACTGGGACCCTCCCATACGCCTGGCGCTTGGTTGGTGACTTTCAGCATCTCACCTGGGTGAGGGAAGGGTCGGGCGGGTTCCATCAGGAACCTGGTTGGAGGGGGTGGCAGTTTCCATCAGGAACCTCTCTGGAGGGGTTGGCTGCCCAGGTCTGCAGCGAAGGTGGCGCATGACTGAGACCCTCCCGGAGGCCTGGTGCTGGCTGGTGAATTCCAGAGTCTCGCCTGGGTGGGGGAAAGGATGGGTGGGTTGAGTCAGGAACCTGGCTGGAAGGGGTGGCTGCCCAGGTCCACATCGAAGGCGGCTCGGGGCTGGGTCACCCTGGAGGCCTGATGCTGGGCCGGTGACTTCTGGCATCTCACCGGGTTGAGGAAGGGTTGGGTGATTTCCTTCAGGAACCTGGAAGGAGGGGGTGGCTACCTGTGTCCACAGCAAAAGGGCGTGTGGCTGGGAACTTCTAGTGCTGGACCGGTGACTTCTGCATCTCACCTGGGTGGGGGAAAGGTTGGGCGGGTTCCCTAGGAACCTGACTGGAGGGGGTGGCTGCCTTGGTGTGCATCAAAGGCAGCGCGGGGTTGGGACACTCCTGGAGTCCTTGTGCTGTACCAGTGACTTCCTGCATCTCACTAGAGTGGGGGAAGGGTCGGGCAGGTTGCATCAGGAACCTGTTTGGAGGGGGTGGCTGCCTGGGTCTGCAGCGATGCATGGCTGGGACCCTCCTGGAGGCCTGGTGCTGGGCCAGTGATATCGTGTCTGACCTGGGTGGGGGACGGTTCTGGTGGGTTCCATCAGGAACCCGGCTGGAGGGGGTGGCAGCCTGGGTCTGAGCAACAGCGGCACAGGGCTGGAACCCTCCCTGAGGCCTGGGAATGGGCCAGTGACTTCCGGCATCTCACATGGGTGGGAAGGGTCAGGCAGGTTCCGTCAGGAACCAGGCTGTAGAGGGGCGGCTGCGGGTTTGCAGAGTAGTTGGCGTGGGGCTCGGACCCTTCCTAAGGCCTAATGCTGGGCCAGTGACTTCTGGGGTCTCACCTATGTAGGGGGAATATTGGGTGGGTTCCGTCAGGAACCTGCCTGGAGGGGGTGGCTGCCTGGGTCCACAGCAAAGACTGCGTGGAGCTGGGACCATCCAAGAGGACTGGTGCTTAGCTGGTGACTTCCGCTGTCTCAGCTGGGTGGGGGAAGATCAGGCGGTGTCTGTCAGGAACCTCTCTAGAGAGGATGGATGCCCAGGTCTGCAGTGAAGACAGTGAGGGGCTGGGACCCTCCCGGAGGCCTGGTGCTGGGCTGGTGACTTCCGCTGTCTCACCTGGATGGAGGAAGGATAGGGCAGTTTCCGTCAGGAACCGGGCTGGAGGGGGTGGCTGCCAAGGTCTGCATCGAAGGCGGCCCGGGACTGGGAACCCTGGAGGCCTGCTGCTGTGCTGGTAACTTCTGGCGTCTCCACCTGGGTTGGAGAATGGTTGGGCGGGTTCCATCAGGTACCTGGCTGAAGGCGGTGGCTGCCCAGGTCTGCAATGAAGGCAGAGCGGGGCTGGGACCCTCCCAGAGGCCTGGTGCTGGGCCAGTGAGTACTGGCATCTCACCTGGGTTGGGAAGGTTCGGGCACGTTCCATCAGGAACTCAGCTAGAGGGGGTGGCTGCCCAGGTCTGCAGCAAAGGTGGCGCAGGACTGGGTACCTCCCGGAGGCCTGGTGCTGGGCCAGTGACTGTATCTTATTTCCATTTCTTTCTTCAGATTTGGGATCTTCAATATAGCATGAAAAAGCCAATCAGTTCCCACGTCTTTCTCTTCTTCTGGCATTCCAATTACTCTTATATTTCCTTTAAGGTATCTGACAAAGCTGATTTTTTCTTCTGTCTTCTTACTTTGTTTCTTTTTCTTTCTTCCTCTCCTCTATTTCTGTATCCTCAAGTATTCTGATTGATATCCTCAAATATTCTATTTTTTCTAATCTGCCTCATGGTTTTCCGCTGCATTTTTGAGCTCCTCTATTGCTACTCTCATATCCCGTATCTCCTTCAGTTTCTTATTAAGTATTCATTCTCATTCTTCAGATCATCAATTACAGTGTTCTTATTGCTGCACTTTTTAATATTTTTCTTCTTTTCTAGCTCATTTAATGCTTCTAACTTCATGGTTTCTTTTTTTGGTGTGTGTGTGTGTGTGTGTGTGTGTGTGTGTGTGTGCATCTTCCCTTGTCTCTTTGAGTACTTTTATCATGTTGAGTCTGAGTTGTTTGTCTGACATATAGGACATTTCTTCCATGTCATCATTGTCGGTTTCTTGAGCTTGCTTATTTTTGGTGATGAATTGTTTCCCGTACAGTTTGCTTGAGTGTTTTTTCCTCTATTTTACCTTCAGGCCTGCACTACATATTGAGTGACTACTGCTCTAGTATTGGTTGAAGCCTACCAGGTTGTGGAGAAATCTGTCTTTGTGCCTGTGCTGCAGTGATTATTTCTGGCTTCTGTTGGCTGTTTAGCAGGACAAGTTCCTTTTCTGTCAGTGGGCATGAGTGGGTATGGTTTCTATAGTACAGTCTATATTCTTTTCTTGTTACCTTTCTTCTTTTAGGCTGATGGGTCTAAACTTTATTTCAGTACTCTGGTGAGAGGGCTTTGTTTAGCAGTGGATCTAGGGCTAGTCATATAAACATTTTTGGCAGGGGCATATTGACAGTCTTGTGTAGTGTTCCTTTGTCTGTACCAGGACCGTGCTACAAGTGCCAGAGCTTGGGAGTGTGGGGTTGGCCAGGCTGTCATTTTCTACAAAGCTTAGATCTCTGTTTATAGTATTGAGTTTGAGACTGAGTATGACACAGGTAAGTTTTAGCTGCAGACCATTTGTTTTCTGAATTGTAGCACTTCTTATAAAACCACTGTTTTTGGTGCAAACGCTTCACATTAGGCATTGAAGTGTACTCTGAAATCTCACTGGAAACATGCATTCAACCAGTAAGTTTCAACATGTGCTCATTAGTTCCTAATTACAATACAGTTGCTAAAAGCTAAGATCTCTATGTATAGTGCTGAGTTTGACTGCTAAGCATGGCACAATTAAGTTTTAGCTACAGTTTTTGTTTTCTGAATTGCAACACTTCTTTGAAAACCTTTCTTTTCAATGCAAACTCTTTACTATTTTAGCACTGAAGCATATTGGGATGGATCCCAGTGAAAATCCATGTAAAACCAACAAGATTCAACATACCCTCTTTGGTTCATGATTCTACAATGTCACTTGCTACAAAGCTAAGATCTCTGCATATAGTATTGAATTGTGAGAGCTGAGTATGTCACAAATAAGTCTGGGTGTAGACCTTTTGTTAGAATGTAACACTTCTTTGAAAACCATTGATTTCAGTGCAAACTCTTCACAATTTAGACACTGAATTGTGCTGAGATGTGAACCCAGTGGACACCCACTTGAATTAACATGGGTCAACATGCTCTCATTGCTTCATAATGATTCTATGATGTCATTTGCTACAAAACTAAGCTATCTGGGTAAAATATTAAGGTTTAAGAGGTGGGTATGGCACAAGTAAGTATTAGGTACAGAACTTTAGTTTTCTGAATTGTAACACTTCTCTGAAAACCATTGTTTTCAAAGCAATCTCTTCACATTTTAGGGCATTAAGTTGTTCTGAGAAGTGATCTCAACCAAAAAGCAAGTTCAACCAACAATTTCAATAGTTCATGATTGTTCTACAATGTAATTTGCTACAAAGCTTAGATCTCTGTGTATTGTATTGAGTTTTGAAAGCTGAGTATGGCACAGCTAATTTCTGGGTGCATAACTTTTGTGTTCTAAATGGTAACACTTTGAAAACCATTGTTTTCAATGTAAACCCTCGCAATTTAGGCTTTGAAGTATACTAAAGTATGTTTCCAGCAAAAACACACTTTCAATCAAGAAGTTTCAATATATGCTCATAATGATTTTACAATACCATTCGATACAGAGCTAAGCTCTCTGTGTATAGTATTGTTTTCAGAGCTGAGTATGGCCAGGTAAGTATGAGGTGCAGATATTTGGATTTCTGAATTGTAACACATCTTGAAAAATATTAATGTCAGTGCAAACTCTTCATAAGTTAGGCATTGAATTGTGCTGAATGTGAACCCAGTGCTGAAGTGTCAACATGCTTCATAATAAAGCAACATAATGAATGTCTTCTGATACAAAGCTAAGATCTTTAGGTATAATAATAAGTTTGAGAGCTGAGGATAGCAAAGGTACAGAACTTTTAGTAAAACACTGATTTCAGTGTTAAGACTTCACGATTTAGGTATTGAAGTGTGCTGTGATGTGATAAAAGCAAAATCCCACACTACGCCAATGAGTTCTAATATATAAATCATTGGTTCATGATTCTTCAGTGTCATTTGCTAAAAAGCCAAGCTCTCTAGGAATAGTATTTATTTTGAGAGCTGAGTATAACAGAAGTAAATCTTAGGTACAGACCTTTTATTTTCAGAATTGAAATTATTCTTTGAAAAAGTTATTTCAGTGCAAATACTTCACAATTTAAACATGTAAGTGTGCTGTGATATGATCCCAGGGAAAACCCATGTTAAACCAGGAATATTCAATGCTCAACATGCTCATTAGTTCATATTTATATTGTTTATATGGTTTATATTGTTCTACAATGCCATTTGCTACAAAGTTAAGATCTTCATATACAGCATTGAGTTTTGAGAGCTGAGAAAAGAATAAGTATGTCTTAGGTGTAGACCTTTTGTTTTCTGAGTTGTAAAACTTCCTTGAAAATCATTGATTTCAGTGCAAACTCTTCACAATTTAAGCATTCCATTGTGCTGAGGTGTGAACCAGTGAAAACCCACTTTGAACAAACAAGTCTCAACATGCTCTCATTGCTTCATCATTCTACAATGGAATTTGCTATAAAGCTAAGATCTCTGTGTTTAGCATTGAGTTTTGAGAACTGAGGCATCACAGGTAAGTTTTAGCTGCTATATGTTCTGAATTGTAGCACTTCTTTGAAAACCATTGTTTTCCATGGAAACTTCACATTTTCGGCATTGAAGTTTACTGAGATGTGATCCCAGTGAAACCCCTTGTTCAAGCAACAAGTCTCATACTTTTGTTGGTTTATAATGATTCTACTATGTTATTTGCTAAAAACCTTAGATCTCTCTTTAGAGTATTAAGTTTTAAGAGCTGAATATAGCACAATTAAGCTTTAGCTGCAGCCCCTTTGTTTCTGCATTATAACAATTCTTTTAAAACCATTGTTTTCAGTGCAAACACTTCACAATTTAGACAATAAAATGCAGTGTGGGATCTCAGCGAAAACATAAGTGCAACTACAAGTTTCAACATGCATTCATTCATTATGATTCTACAATACTTACCACAATGCTAAGATCTCTGTGTAAGTAGTGCATTTTGAGAGCTGAGTACAGCACAACTAAGTTTTAGCTGTAGTCCCTTTGCTTTCTGAATTGTAATACTTCTTTTAAAACAATTGTTTTCAGTGAAAATATACAATTTCATCATTGAAGTGTACTGAGATGTGATCCCAGTGAAAATGCATGTTAAACCAAAAAGATTCAACATATCCTCTTTAGTTCATGATCTTACAATGTCATTAGCTACAAATCTAACATCTGTGTATAGTATGAGTTTTGAGAGCTGAATAAGGCACAAGTAGGTTTTAGCTGTAGACCTTTTGTTTTCTGAATGTAACTTTGAGAACCTTGATTTAACTGCTGAATTGTGCTGAGATGTGTACCCAGAGAAAACCTATTTTGATCCAATAATGGTGAACATGCTCTCACTGCTTCATAATTACTCTATAATTTCATTTGCTATAAAGCTAAGATTTTCTGTGCTAACTGTTGCATTTTGTTAGCTGGTTGTGGCACAAATAAGTCATAAGTTCAGACCTTCTGTATTCTGATTTGTAACACTTCTTTGTAAAACATTGTTTTGTGGTGCAAACACATTTGCTACAAAGCTATGATTTCTGTGAAAACAACTGGTCTTTGAAAGCTGTGTATTGTACAGTAGTATTGTGCAGTCCTTTCATATTCTGTATTGTAACTCTTCTTTGAAAAACATCGAATTCTGTGGAAACACTTCACAATTTCCACATTGATGTGTGCTGAGTTGTGATCCCAAGGTAAACCTGCTTCCAATGGAAAAGTTTCAAAATATGCTCATTGTGTAATAGTGAAACTATAATGTCATTTGCTACAAAACTGAGATTTCTGTGTAAACTGGTAACCTTTGAAACTGAGCATGGCCCAAGAACTTCAGTATTGTGAATTGTAATTCCTCATTGATTTCATTGCCAACACTTCACACTTTCGACCTTCAAGTGTGCTGATGAGATGTGATCCCAAGGAAAACCCATTCACAATAAAAAAAACTTTCAAAATGCACTCTCTGGTGAATAATGATTCCATAAAGTCTTTTGCTACAAAGCTAAGATTTTCACAAAAATTACAGAGTTTTGTGAGCTGAGTATGATAGAAGTCATACTTAGTTCCAGAACTTTTTTATTCTGATTTGTAATACTTCTTTGTAAAACACTGACTTAGTGCCAACTCTTAGTTGAAAAACCTTAGTTCTTGAATGCATCATTATAGATTTCAGGTAAAACCCACTTACAATGAAAAAGTTTCAAAATGCACTCACTGGTGTATTGGAATTACTATTCCATAATGTCTTTTGCTACAAAGCTAAGATTTCTATGTAAGTCCTTGATCTAGACCTTTTGTATTCTGAATTGTAACATTTCTTAGAAAGCACTGAATTAGAATATTAGGCATATTAGGCATTGGTTAGTTCTGAGTTGTAGGTAAAACCTGCTTGCAACAAAGTTTCACAATGTGCTCAATGGTGAAATTATTTTATAATATCATTTGCTACAAAGATATTTCCATGTATACTATTGAGGTTTGACAGCTGAGTATGGCACAAGAAGTTTAGGTGCTGATATTTTGTACTCTCAATTTTAAAAAATCTTTGATAAATATTGATTTCAGTGAAAACAATACTGCTCTGTGAAACACTTGGTTATTCATGAAAATTCACTTTGAAGAAGCTCCATAATACGTAAGATTTTGCTGCTAGGAATTCTCATATGCCCTTAGGCCTTGAAGTGTACTGATATGTGATATGTCATTGGATAGAGGGCTAAGATTTCCCTGTATACTACTGAGTTTTGAGAGCTGAGTATGAATAAGACTTAGGTGCAGTTTGGGGCATTTTAGTTCTCCATATCTTGCCAACTGTAAATAGTGCTGCAATAAACATGCGAACACAGGTGTCCTTATGAATGAGTGTTTTTTTATCCTTTGGGTAGATTCCCAGTATTAGGATTGTTGGGTCGAATAGTTCCACTTTCAGTTGTTTGGAGTTCTCCACACAGCCTTCCATAGTGCACTCCCAGAGCAGTGTAACAACCATGCCAACACTTGTCCATATTTTTACATAGGCCGTTCTTACCAGTATAAGATGGTATCTCAGTGATGAATGACTGAAAAAGATGTGGTATATTATACATCAATCACAGAAGACAAACTCAGTCATTTGCAGCAACATAGATTGAGCTAGAAGGGATCATGTCAGCGGAAACTAACCAGAAAGAAAAAGAGAAATATGAGACAGCCTCATTTATATGAGGAGTTTAGGGTAAACAAACAGACAAGAAAAATTTAAAGCTGTCAACAGAACTGAAGTACAGATCAAGGAAAGGGTAAAAGAGTAAAAGCAGGGGGAGGGCACAAGAGATAAAGAAGGTGAACAGATGATAAGGTGATGGGAAAATATCGGCATAAATGGTGTTATTATATAGCTGGGCACGGTGGCTTGCACCTGTAAGCTTCAGCCTATGATGCGGCTGGGGCTAGGGATCATGGTTTGAGTCCCACTTGGGGCAACACAGTGAGACCTAGTCCCCAAAAATAGCTGGGCGTGGTGGCATGCACCTGTAATCCTAGAATAACCAAGTTAGAGTAGAAAAAAATTAGGTGCTGATGTTTTGTATTCTGAATTTTAAAACTTCTTTGAAAGACACTGATTTTAGTGCAAACAACACTGCTTTCTGAAATACAGTGAAGCACTTGGTTATTGACAAAAATTCACCTTGAAGAAACTCCATACAATGTAAGATGTTTATTGGATTTTGCTACCAGGATTTCTCATGTGCCTTTAGGCCCTGAAGTGTGCTGAGATGTGATCCCAGGGAAAACTCCCAACAAAAAGTTTCAAAATCACGCATTGCTTAAATTAATTCTATGATGTCATTGGCAGCAAAGCTAAGATTTCTGTGTAAACTATTGAGTTTTGAGAGCTTGTACGGCACAAGTATGTCTCAGGTGCAAATGTTTTGTGTTCTCATTTTTAAAACTCTGAAAAACATTTGTTTCAGTGGACAGACTGAAATTGGGGTCTAAGGTCCCTGCTGAAAGACCTGTGTGTGGTTCAGGCTCCAGAGCACCCCTGCAGTGACCCTGGCTGCAGCAGAGGTCTGGAGTAGATGTCCACTGTGGTCCTGGTGAGGGAGGGCTGCCTGGTCTCCTAAAGGTCCTGGGGGTGGTAGCACCTTTTTGCAGCATTTGCATGCATGAGGGACAATTTGGTGATGCCTTCCAAGTCAGTTCCTGGGACAGTAGGATCGGAAGCAGGGTCTAAGTTCCCACTGAAAGCCTGGTTGTGAGCGAGGTTCCACCAGCACCCCTAGCTGGCCCTGGTGGCAGGCAGGGTTTGGGGTAGATGCACAACTGGGGTCCCAGGGAGAGAGGGCTGCCTTAGCTTCTAAGGTATACGGGGGACAGTCAGCACTTCTATCCACAGTGCGAGCTGCCAGGGGGAATAATTTAGCCACATCTTCCAGGTCAGTTTTTGGGAGAGCCCCATGGAAAGCGGGGTTGAGTTCCACACCAAAAGGCCTATGTGCTGGTGAGTCTCCAGCCAGTACCCTTGCTGCAGCCCTGGATGCTGGCAGGGGTCTAGGATATATGTCCCACTGGGTCCCAGAGAGAGGGCTGCCTAAACTCCTAAGACATCCAGGGGGCAGGCAGCAACTCTCCTAGGTACACACTGGCAGGGGGAACCATTGCTCCACACGTTCCCGGTCTGATCCTCAAACAACTTGACTGCTATCATGTCTGAGTTCCCCACCGAAAGGCCTATGGATGGGTGAAGCTCCCATCAGTTACTACTGCGGCCCTGGCCCCTGGGGTAGATGCTCCACTGGGGTCCCAGGGAGGGAGGGCTGCCTAGCTTCTGAAGCAGCTCTATCCAGCGTGTGGGCTGGCATGGGGAATGATTGGGCCATGCCTTCTCAGGCTGGTCCTGGGACAGCTGGACCAGAAGTGGAGTGTGTTACCCACCAAATGACCTGTGCACAGTCGAGGCTCCCACCAGTACCCTGCATACTTGCAGAGCCTCCAAGGGCAGTGTTGAAGGTGGAGGTGAGCAAGGCTGAGGTCAAGCCCAGGACCTTCCTGGATCGAAACACAGGTCTTGTGCGGGCCGAGGAGCCTGTGCCCTCCGCAGAGGCATATCCACTATGGTGGTGTCGCCATGTTGCACATGCTGGCCCCACTCGCCTCTCCAAGTCGGGTGGAGTGGAGCTGGGGTGACCCCAGGTTGTTGTCAGGCCTGGCTGGCGTGCGGGTGCTGCACAGGACCCAAAAGGACGGCGCCTACTGCAGCCGTGATAGCAGCCACCATGCCTAGCGAGCACTGGCCAAGCCTGCCTTGTGGTGGGGGTGGGGAGAAGCTGGGATCGAGCCCGGGACCTTACTGGATCGACTGGGGCAAGGCTTGGGTCGAGTGGTCGAGTCCAGGACCTTCATGGGTCGACTGATGCATGGGCCTTGCATGGGGGGCAGAGCACATGCCCTCCGTGGCGGACATGCCCCGATAGCATGGTCACTGCATCCTGCATGCACCAGCTCCTCTTGCCTCTCAAAGTTGTGTAGGATGGAATGCAGCTCAGCTCCATCCCAGCCAACCTCAAGAGGCATGTGGTGGTGCACTTCTGTGAGGGATACAGCAACAACTCCATCATGGTGTATAGCCAGGGATGGTGGGGGCTTAGCCACCTGTACAAGTCCCACGTGCCGGTGGATCCGGGAAGGTCTCATGCTCGACCCCAGCCTTCCTCAGCCAACATCACAAGGCTGGCATTGGCCGCACCAGGCACAGTGACTGCTGTCATGGCTATTGTAGGTGCAGTCCCCCAGTGTCTCCCGTGGGGCCCAGACACCGGACAGGTCCAGCAAGTCCCTGGGCTGACCCCCGCTCCATCCCACCCAAAATCAAGAAGCAAGTGAAGCTGGTGCATGCAGGATGTGGAGATCACGCCATTGTGGCAAGGCTGTGGAGGGTGCAGGCTATGGCCCCCGCATGAGCCCCACATTCAGTTGATTCGGGAAGGTCCTGGGCTGGACCCCAGCCTCGCTCTGGCTCCACCACAAGGCGGGTGCGGGTTCCGGTACCATGGAGCTCTACTCCCTGGAGGACAAGGAGAAGATGGCATGGAGAGGAGGAGGAGCACACCAAAGGAAGTTGTCTTCGAGCATTTGGAGATGAACTCTGACTGGCTGATGTTGGTGAGATGATCAGGACTGAGAGACTGAGGATTTTTGGTCAATCTGGGAAAGGACTTTAGACAATGTTGAGAAAGATTTTGGACAATGTTAAAGTAATTGGAGTTTTAGTTACATGTTTCCTTTGTAGTAATTAGGAAATCACTTTGTTAGAAATAAATTAGTCTGCACTGATAGTCTTGCTTTGACTTGGGATTTTGGTTGAGAAGGATGGGGATGGTGGAAAGAACCCACAAGAGTTTAAAAGAGGGTAAATTGAGACAAACTAGTGTAAAGTATAAACTGTAGCTTTTAAGTTTTTTTTTCTTCTGCAGTTTTGGAGCTGGGAACTGAGAAGCAGCTGACTGGCTTTGCCTATCAGTAAATGGTCAGTGAAAATACTACTTAACTGCTAGTATCCTGCTTCGTAGGGAGAAGCAGGCAGATAAGTGTGTTAAAGTCAAAAACCTTTTCTCTCTCTTTTTGCCTGATTTCACCTCCATGGCAGCCCCTGAGCTGGTGCAGCCTTGCTGCTGGGCAAACACCTCTGGCTGCTGTGGGCAGGCACTGTGCTCACAGGTTCCCAGAATGTGCCTCCTGCCCCATGCTGGGTACCATTCTCCCGACTTGCCTCCCCGTGACACCAACTGCAGCAAACAGCTCCAGGCAGTTCCAAGACCTCCAGCCTCAGCCCTACCCCAGGGGCCGACTCAACCAAAGCCCCCAACTTTGGGCACCCTGAAGTGGGGCGCAGGGGTGAGTGGGCTGGAGGGTTCTCCGGCAAGAGCGATCCAGAGCCTTAGGTCTGGGAGCGCCACCTTCACAAGTGACTGTCCTCATGTTGTTCCACGCTCGGCACCAGTCACCTGGACCTGAAACGATTCCAACTTCCCTGGTGGCCATTTCCTTCCTGTCAGTCGCGCAGGTCCTGGGAGGCTACCGCGTCTCATTGCAGCAGCTCGACATCCATATTATCAGCAGTAACAGTGCATCATTTTGCGCCCAGCATAGTCATGGAAGGGCTGCCCCCGCCCCCGTTTGCCCTGGGGTTAAAGCTGCATTTTGAGTGGTAAGACTTGACATCCTTCATGACAGAAACTAACAACTTTCTAGCACTGGTACCGTGAGTCCGATGTCTTCAGTGACTCACATAAACACAAAGTTCCAGTGTGTTTCAGCCACAGATACGAGGAAAAGGGACTGAATCAGAGGCTGCCAGGACAGGGAAGTTCCCCAGCCCCACTGTTGGCTGCCTCTTGTGGGAAGTGGGGTCGTGATGACCTGTCCATACCTTCTCCCCTACCAGGGTCAGCAGCTACCTGGTTTCTGCAGATCCAATGGCTCCCAAGGGCCAGGGACACAGTAAAACCCACTCTCCCCTGACCTCCCTGGCTCAGCTTTTCTGGAGCAATCCCACAGAATCCTCTCCTTCCCCCTCCTCCCACCCAACCCCCTCTAGACAAATGAATGAATCGAGTTCTCTCCAGGTCTCCAAGTCATTGGCACTCCTTACATGGCTACCTCCCTGTGTCCTTGGGCGGCCACTCAGCACCGAGATCCTGAATCTACCTTTGGAAATGCCTGTTGGTACCGGCACCAACTATCTTGGTACCGGAACCAACCCCTCCGCCCAAACAGCTACACGAATGAGTATCAGCTGCTTATTGGGCCCAAGAACAGAACGCAGACCTAGTGACCTGCAGCACCCACACACGTTCAGCTTCTTATTTGGGGAAACAATATCTTTCAACGAGGTGCCATCTGACGCTTAGGCAGGAGACACCAGGGTGGCCTAGGGGTTCAAATATGTCCTGATGTTGCTTCATCTGCTTCACGGACCTGTATTTCCAGGGTTCCTGTATTTCCTGTATTTCCATAGACTCAGGGTTATTGTGATGAAGGTAACCACCACGGCAGCTTCACTGCAGAACCAAGACAAGTCAAATCCTTCCACTTTAATATGGTTTACACACCACGTGAGCAAACATGGCCATCAATCCCAAATGACTGCCCGCAATACAACGTCTGCTGCCTGCTGCCTCGCCAGCTGCCTCTGACATTGGGGCCTAGAGACCCACATGAGGCCCTGTCCTCCCTCACACCATGAACCTCGGCCGGAGTTGGAGGCTCTGGATGAGGAATGTTCCTGGTGAAGGCTGCTCCCAGAACACATCACTAGGGGCACCACCAGGTGGCACCCTCATGGCTTTAGGGCAAAGACCCAGGAGCTGTTTCTAGACCTCCAGGGAGCATGGAGGCCAGGTGATGCAGGATGTGGGGACAGAGTCGAGAGAAAGACAGGCACCCCGGTCTCCAGAGGCTTGAGCTCCCTGTCCAGGGCCCGCTGGGTCCCAGGGTCCCCACACCTGCTGCTGTTCCTGACCCTCCACCTAGTGGTCTGCTCGGTCCTGGGGCCACCCTATAACGGACTTTCTGGGTCTACAGCACCACCGTGGAATTCTGTTGGGCCCCTGAGGCCCTGTTCCCTCCACAGGCCCAGGCTGTGAGCTGTCACTGGGCCCGATCTCCTGACTTGCATCACAGATGAGCTGTTTGATGTGGCCTCGGAGCAGTTACTTAACCTCTCCCAGCCTAGGTTCTTTCATTTGCACGATGAAGGTATGAACGGCTACCTTGTAGGGTTCTGTGATGAGTAGATGATCTCGTACCTGCCCTGAATACTCACCTTGGGAGTTCTAAGGACCCCGTGGTGGCAGCTGCTCTTTTTCAGGGCTAGGTGTCGGGAAAGCCAATCTGAGGCCGGGAGAAAGGGCAAGGGCCTGCAGTGTACATGGAGCTGTCACAGGGGCCACGCACTCTGGGGGGGTGTCTCATCAGTTGTGGTGGTGCCCCCTCGTATGTGGGGATACATTCCCAGACACCCAGGCGACCTCTCAAGTGTGATCATTCATTAAACCTTCCATGTTCTTCCCTGTACACAGGACAGAGGAGAAGGGGCAGTGGACTGTGTGTCAGATGCCTTGAAGACACTAGATGGAATAGGATGTTGGCAAGGATGGGGTGAAGTACAGACTCTCACTCTCATTCAGTTCTGATGCAATAAATGCAGAGAACTGCGAATTCAAAAAACTTTATTTTAAATAAAAAGTCATTCTCTTCTAGGAAATGACCTGTGGAAATGCTTTCAAATAAGGACAAACATCGTTTTGTGTAAAAATGTTTGCCAGCACTTTTTTCATAGTGACAATAAATGAAAACAGCTAAAGGCAGACAGGGATGATCAAACAAACTACATTCTACACAGAGGTAAAATGCAGCCACTACACACAATAATTCTGAAAATATGTTACAATATTAAATTGTTGCCACCACAGAGTGACATTATTAATGAAGTTTGTTCTCTATAACCTTTACGTACAGGTACAACAGAAAGGAACAATTACTACTTAACATCAAGTGGAACATTATTCAGAAGTGAAATGAAACTCTATGAATACGGTTTAATCTTGTCTACTATTGTCAAGATACAAAGTAAATATGATTATTTAAACCATAAAGTCACTGGTATACTTTTTGAAATTCGTTTTAAGAATCCCAATGCTGTTAGAGAAAAGCATTTAAGGACTGAAGATCTAAATGAGGCTAACGGATCCTCAGCTCAGCATCCAGGTCCCCCTGACCACCTGCCCAATCCCTTTATTTAGTGAAGACTCTTAGGGGGATGGAGGATGAGCAGATCCCTGGGGGTCCTGAGAAGGAGAGGGTATTTGTAGGTCCTGCCTTCTAAGCTCAGCCCTGATCCAAGCCAGGCTGGGAGCAGGGACCAAAGCCCCTTGAAAGGCCTCGCCCTTTGGGGAGCACCCAGCAGGGGCTAGGCTAAGCCCTGCACCACACAGGTCTCGGGATCTTGAGGTCTAGGGCGTGTCAGACTGGAGCTGGAAGCCGAGGCCCTTGGAGAAGAGCTCCAGCACACACAGGCCACTGGCAAAAGTGGGGAGGGGACAAGAATGAGAGAGTCCTATGTCACTGGGATCTTGGGGTTTCAGGGTCTCGGGTCTAGGGATCTCAGTCTGGGGAAGCCGGGTCCACTTCCACATGGCCAGCAAATGGAAGCTGGGCACCTGTGTCATGGCAAGGCAGGGGTCCCCATTCCAATTTACTCTAACCTCAATCAGACCTGATTAGGAATGAAAAATCCAGTTTCTCTAGCTGCAGATGTAATGGAGAGAAAAGAAAGTAATAACAGCCCTGGATACACTCACCATGTGGGTAGGACAATAGCGTGTCAGGAATCATGGAGACGAGGTGAGACCAGCAACTGAGGTGACCTGTCACAGATTCTACCTGCACTGTCTCTGGGACCGGGGAAACAAACCCCGGGTTCACCGTTATTTGCAACACGAATGAGGCACAGAGAATGACTGTGGCCCCATGGCAGAACTGCTAACACAAGAGAGGAGAGGAGCTGGACCAACCACCTGGCAAGTCTGTTCCCAGCAGGAAATGCCTCCAACACCAGCGGTTGGGAGCTGCATTCCCAAACCAAGATATGAGAACTGCATGACACAGAACCAGTAACACATGACACCAGAAAGGATCGTGGAGAAGCCACCACTTATTGGCCTACAAGTTCCTGATGTGCTCGGCCTGATGATCTTCCCATTACTCCTGGAGACCCAAGCAGCCTCATCTGCTGCTGCCCAGCAGTGCAAGTCCGCACGCAGAAAGAAAGGACAGAGTTCCAGAAAAACAGAAGAACACTGGGTCAAACATGGACCAACAACTTGCAGTGAGAAAACTTGGTGTGATCAGAGGGGGGAAGAGAGGAAGTGGGAAGGGGGTTAAGGTTGGGGATAAGGGGTACAACACAGAAGGGAGAGCCAAACCTAAGGGGAGTGAACCATACAAATGTGACCAATATTGTATGAAAATTGCAAAATAATTAAAAAATAAAAGAAACTGAAACTGACCAATAGAACTGGACAATCAAAGAGGGAGGAAAGAAGACAAATGGTTGCTCAGGAAAATGGTTCAGAAGAGGAATGGGGGGGGATCAAGGGTTCCACTTGATATAAACAAGACTATTGCAAATACCCCCTTGGAGCCCCAAAGTGAAGTGGGGGATCATTCGGTGGATTTCTTGGTAGATAAAGGGGCAACCTATTTGGTCCTAAATTCTAAGTTAGCTGTGGTCGGTGGGAGAACTGTACCTGTCACTGGGGTTATGGGAAGGCCGCAAGAGAAAGCCTTCCCGCAAACTCTAGAGTGCCGATTCGGTGGAAAAAATTTTAGCACAGTTTTTTGTATATGGAAGAACGTCCTATCCCACTCCTTGGTCGTGATCTCCTTGGTCGTGATCTCCTCGGTAAATTGAAGGCACAAATTGTTTTTGAACCCCAGGATCAGAGGATATACCTCCAAATACCCCCAGAGCATGCTTTGAGGAATCAGATTATGCTACTCAGGATGACCCCTTCCCCTCCCCCAAATGGGGAAACACTGCCTGCTGGTGTTTGTCACAAGGTAAACAGAAAGGTTGGGCTGATGGAATTACAGGGCGTGCCAGAAATGCAAAACCTGTATGAATTGTGTTAAGTGAGGGTAATAAGGCTCCAAGGAACAGTATCCCCCTAAAGGAGGGCCTTTGGATGGAATTCAGCCAGTATTAACAAAGCTTCTTCAGTATGGTCAGTCTACCTTTCCACTCCCCCTGCAATACTCCTATATTACTGACCAAGAGATCCCACAGTGAAAAATACTGTTTTGTGCGAGGTTTGAGGGCGATTAATGATGCCTTGAAGGATACATATCCAATGGTGCCAAATCCACACACACAGTTGACTGATATACCTGGCGAGTCTGCTTGGTTCTCAGTATTGGACTGGAAAGATGCCTTTTTCTGTATACCCATAGAAGAACGAGATCAAAACTTTTTGCTTTTGAGTGGCAGGACCTGGTCTCCAAAAGTATTGCTGAACAGTGCTTCTGAAACTGGGTGCCCCTCCCCCATCCTTGGGTTGTGGCAGTTGGCCCCACCCCCTGTTCTCCCCCCTGGTGGCCTGGGAGTTAAAAACTGGGAGAGGGAGCAGTTGGGGGGATTTGCAGGAGGACCGGCAAGAGGAGTTTGGGACCACGTCACTCTAAGAGCGAATCTAAGAGCACAGTAGTTTTGGCACCTGGAGAAGGAAGCAGGAGTGAAGCCTTCGGGGCACTCTGAGCATTAGGCCCTGAAGGGAGAAGCTACCTATGAGGGTGACTGAGAGGCGACCTGGAGGAAGTGCTGAGCCAAGGAGCAACCAGGAGAGACCCTGGAGTGCGTACTTCTGAGGTTTGGAGGCAAAGAGGCATCCTTGGGCTGTGTTTAGGACTGTTGGGCTAAAGGGTGACTGGAATAAGATAACTGGCCATTTGTGGCTTAACAAAGAATCTTTTCATTTCTTGGTTAACTTTCCTTGTTAATAGCTTTCTTGGTTAACTTTCCTTGATAATAAAATACCTTGTTAAACTGCATTTTGAGTGGCAACTGCTATGCGCGGATGAAACTGACCTGGGGGGGTTCGTAGGTTGGAGGGCCTTTTTGGCCCCTGCCCTCCTTCTTTGTTTTGGACCCAATTTCAGTTAGCGACCATGAAGGGACAAATCACCCATGGTTGACCAGCCCAAGTATAATTTCCCCTGCGTTTGCCGCCTTAAAGGAGATAGCAGTTACAATATGTTGGTTTAAAATAATTTGGGAAAAAAAAATGTATATAGCTAGCTATGGGTTTGACAGTTAGTTTAAGTAATTCACCCTCCCCCTCTGAGTAATCTGTTTTCTCAAATGTAATGTTGTGGTGTACAAAAATTGTAAATTTCAGTATTGACGAAACAATGTCCTTATTTTTGGGTATTGCATGGATATATGGTGAAAGCTTGTATGTGAACCTTGAGTTTATGCTCTTAGGGGCTTTACTGGCTACATTGGTATATGCATTGTTTGTCACAAAGGGAAATGGCAAGTGTAATAAAGATGGGCAATTGGAGATAAAACAGCTGCAAAAGCAAATATAGGAGATTAGTTTAACAGTGCAAAAAGAGATGCAAGAAATACATTTAATGATACAAAGAGTACAATGTGTAGAGAGACAATCATCTCCTTTTCCAGACAGTAGTGATAGAGGGGTACAGGTGGAGGAGGATAACTTCCTGATGGCAGCATTGAATCCATCAGTGCAGAATCCCTCCTGTCCTGCTACTGCCCCTACTGAGGAAAGTGTGAAGACTTCACAAGCCTCACCACCTCCTAGGTTTAAAACTTCACCATCCTGTACCAGACGAGGCACAGAATTTGGAGCAGGACAATACACCATTCGTCAGTTCCCAGCAGGAGGACTGTATGAACAGGGGCAGCCAGCTGGATATTATTGGTTACAGACCCCCTTTTTGCCTGGGGATCTCTTAAATTGGAAAATGTCTGTTCCATCATACCAGCAGGACCCTTATAAGATGGCAGATTTGTTTGGTTCAATTTTTGCATCCCATCGGCCTAGCTGGGTAGACATTCATTCTCTGTTAGAAACATTACTGACGAGTGATGAGTGAAGAATGGTTCCAGGGAAAACTAGAGAGGAAGCTGGCCGTCTCCATTTGGAAAATGGAGACAATCCAGGGCCAGAGGAGGCTGTGCTTTCTGCAGAACCTAACTGGGACCCCAGGAGTGGGGCATGACAATGTTAAAACATTATCAAAGCTGCTTGCTAGTGGGATTAAGAGAAGGAGTTCCAAAGCAAAAGAACTATGGAAAAGTACAAGAGGTGCGTCAAAGAGCTAATGAGAACCCTTCAGAGTTCTTAGAATTATGCAGGCCTTTTGCCATCATATGCACATAAATCCTGAGGCTTCAGAAAATTCAAGTTTAGTGAATATGATATTTGTTGCTCAGCAATCTCCTGATATAAAAAGAGAGCTAAATAATATTGAAAATGTATTGGGGATGTCTATCCATCAACTGATAGATACAGCCTTTAGAATATATAACAGGCGGCAAGAGAGAATTGAGCATCCCACGACATTTGAGAGAAGGGAAGTCAGACCAGGATTCAGAAATAGAGAAAGAATTAGGAGAGAGCCTTTAGGAAGGGGCCAGTGTGCATTTTGTAGAGAGTATGGTCACTGGAAATATGATTGTCCCACCCTAAGGGAAAGAAATGCGAGGAAGAACAGGAATGTGGCAAGAAGGGAAACTAGGTCTATAGGAGTACAGAGTGTGGAAAGGAAGAAACGTCAGGAACTAGAGAATAGTCAAGATAGGAGAACTGAATGACTAAAGAAGGAGAAGCGAAGACAAATGGTGATTAAGGAAAATGGTTCACAGGAGGAATAGGGGGCTCTACTTGTAGAGCCCAGGGTCTCTACTTGATGTAAATAAGACTATTACAATTACCCCTTCAGAGCCCCGGGTGACAATTGAAGTGGGGGATCATTTGGTAGATTTCTTAGTAGATACAGGAGCAACTTATTCAGTCCTAAATTCTAGGTTAGCTGGGCTCAGTAAAAAGACTGTACCTGTCACTGGGGTTATGGGAAGGCCACAAGAGAAAGCCTTCCCACAACCGCTAGACTGCCAATTCAGTGGGAAAAATTTGCAGTACAGTTTTCTGTACACAGAGGAATGTCCTATCCCACTCCTTGGTCATGATCTTCTCAGTAAACTGAAGGCACAAATTGTTTTTGCTCCCCAGGAACAGAGGGCACACCTCCAAATATACCCTGAACATGCATTAAGGGATCAAGTTGTGCTTACTCAAGATACACCACCAGAAAGGGAAACACTACCTGCTAGTATTTGTCAAAAAGTGAATTAAAATGTTTGGGCTGATGGAATTCCTGGGCATACCAGAAATGCAAAACCAGTAATAATTGTGCTAAGTGAGGGAAGTAAGACTCCAAAAAAAAACAGCATCCCCTTAAAGAAGAGGCTTTGAAGGGAATTCAGCCAGTATTAAAAAAGTTTCTTAAACATGGTCTCATTCGACCTTGCTGCTCCCCCTATAATACTCCTATACTCCCTATAAAGAAGCCTCGTAGTTAAGAATACCATTTTGTGCAAGACTTGAGGGCAATTAATGATATTGTGGAGGATATACAACCAACAGTACCCAATCCATACACACTGTTAACTGGTATACCTGGAGAGCTTGGTTGGTTCTCAGTACTGGACTTGAAGGATGCGTTTTTCTGTACACCTGTAGATGAACGAGATCAAAACCCTTTTGCTTTCGAGTGGCAGGACCCAGTCTCCAAAAGTGTGATGCAGTATTGCTAGACGGTGCTTCCACAATGATTTAAAATTTTTCCCACCATCTTTGGGGAGATAGTGGCCAAGGATCTTCAACAGATCCAGCTGAAATAAGGTATTCTTCTACAATATGCAGATGACTTATTGATCACCAGTCTTGATTATGATCTGTGTTTGGAAAACACTATTTTGGTTTTAAACTACCTGGCAGAGTATGGCTATAAAGTGTCGCCACAGAAGGCTCAGTTGTGTAAAGAACAGGTGACATACTTAGGATTTGAAATAGAAAAAGGCAAACGGAGCCTCATGACTGAGAGAAAACAGGTAATTACTGTATTTAAGATCCCCAGTACTCGAAGACAGTTGCATGGATTTTTGGGGATGACTGGATTTTGCAGAATTTGGATTCCTAACTTTGGACTTACTGCAAAACCTCTTTTCCAAGCCCTCAAAGGCCCAGACTCTGGTCCCCTGAATGTCAGCAGGCATTTGAGGAGATAAAGAGAAAACTAATTGAGGCCCCAGCCTTAGGGTTGCCAGACTTAAGGAAGCCTTTCAGGATATCGTACACAAGAGACAAGGTGTCAGACTGGGGGTGCTAATTCAAATGCTGGAACCAGACATGCAGCCCATTGTGTACCTACCCAGGCAGCTGGACAACACTGCCAAAGGCTGGGCATCTTGCTTGCGGGCTGTGGCTGCGACTTGTGATCTGCTGCATGAAGCAGAAAAGTTCACACAGCCTCTTACTGTGTATGTACCACACCAGGTGCTGACCTTATTGGAACAGAAAGGTGAGTTTTGGCTAACTGCAGGGTGCATGGGAAAGTACCAAGCTGCCCTCCTGGACAACCCTAACGTGTGTTTACAAGTAATCAACACTTTGAACCCAGCTACTTTGCTCCCATATTATGCAGAGAACCTCAGGGATGAGCCTTTATTAGCTCATAATTGCCTGGAGACTATAGAGACTGTTTATGCAAGTAGATCAGATTTGTCTGACCAACCTCTGCAGAATCCGGACTAGGAACTGCTTACCTATGGGAGCAGCTTTATGAACCATGGACATCGACGTGCAGGATATGCTGTTGTAACACTCGAAAGGACTGAGGAAGCCAAAGCCCTCCCAATGGGAACATCAGCACAGGAAGCAGAATTGATAGCTTTAACCCGAGCCCTGGAACTCTCCAAAGGCAATAGAGTCAACACTTTTCCTGACTCACACTATGCTTTTCTCATTCTGCATGCACATGGAGCTATCTGGAAAGCAAGAGGACTCCTAACAGCTGGCAACAAGGACATTAAGCATCCACCGGAAATCCTGGCACTGTTGAAAGCAGTGAACCTGCCCTGGGCTGTAGCAGTGATACACTGTCCTGGACATCAGAGAAGCAAATCTGACATCGTAGATAGTGCTGCTAAGGCTGCTGATCATTTGCCCCTACAGGGTGCACTCATGCCACTCATGGACTTGTCACAGTACATACACCAACATATACCGAGCAAGATGAGCAGAGGGCCCATGAATGGGGATTTGATACCTTTGACCCCAGCTCAACTTGGAGAATGAACTCTCATGGTATGATTCTGCTCACAGAGGCACTGGTCTACCCAGTATTAAAACATTTACATGAAGGATTCCATTACAGGAGAGAGGCGTTGCTGGACTCCATACACCCATATTTGAAGGGTCCCAATTTACACCATACTGCTCTACGGGTTACTCAACCTTGTCAAATATGTGCCAGGAACAATCCTAAGACTGACTCCTACCCAAAAGCTACTGGAGCACAATATTGGGGCAAGTATCCTTTTGAGGACTGGCAAGTTGACTTTACACAGATGCCCAGGATGACTGGTAACTCTAAGTATCTATTAGTTTTCGTAGACATCTTCTCAGGATGGGTGGAAGCATTTCCTACTAGAACTGAAAAGGCTTCAGATGAACCCCCTCATGAACTTGTCACAACACACCCGACATACACTGAATGGGATGTGCAGAGGTCCCGTGAGTGGAATTTGAGACTTTTGACCCCAGCTCAACTTGGAGAATGAATTCACATAGCATGTTTCTACTCCCAGTGTCACTGGTCTACCTGGTATTAAACATTTGCATAAATGCTCCCATCATGGGAACGATGCGTTGCTGGACGCCTTAAGTCCTTATCTGAAGGGTCCCAATTTGTCCTATGCAGCTCGATGGATACACAAAGTTGCCGAATATGTGCTAGGCATAATCCTAAGACTGACACTCACCCAAAAGCTATGGAGTACAATATCAGTGCAAGTACCCTTTCAAGAACTGGCAAGTGGGCTTTACACAGATACCCAGTACGACTGGTAATTACGACTAGTTATATCTACTAGTTTTTGTAGACACTGTCTCAGGTTGGGTGGAAGTATTTCCCACTAGGACAGAAAGGTTGCAAAAGTATTAAACAATTGCTCATTTTGGACAGCCAAACTCGATACAGAGTGATAGTGGGCCTGTATTTGTCTCAGAAGTCAATCAAAAGGTAAACAGTGCTTTACAGATAAGATGAAAACTGCATGCTGCCTGGAGACCACAATCTTCTGGTGAGACAGAAAAAATGAACCACACATTGAAGAAGACCTTGGCAAAACTGTGCCAGGAGACCCTTTTGTACTAGGATCAGGTACTATCCATTGCTGTTTTTGGATCAGAGTGGCACCTAGTAGTGGGCTGCAATTGAGCCCCTTCGAAATAGTTTTTGGGAGACCTTTCCAGGCCTCAGTTTTGAATGCAACACCAGAAATTGAGCAAGAGTGTAGGTTCAAACAATCTGTAAAACATATTCAGGAAACTGTGGCAATCACACATATGTTTGCACTCTCTAAAACTGCCTTACCAAGTTGCTCACGTATGAGGGCTGTGTGGGCCAGTTTTGGCCCATGTTGGTGGTACCCAGACATCAGCCGCCACCACACCTGCTGCGTGACCAACCCTCGTCCCTCTGTGTGGTGGGGAAGGGACTTGGCCGGGGACCTGTTCCAGGAACACCTGAGGCCTGCTGAGAAGCAGAGTGCAGTATGTGTGCGGGGGAGCTTGGGGCTGGGTGGGGTGATTCACCACAGACCCCTCTTGGTTAGCCTCCACTCCGAGCTGTCCACACCAACAATAAATACATCCAACAAAACTTCAACCACAGAAACAGAAGAGGCAAGGAACATCAAGAAAGACTTTAAAAACAAATGCCTCTAATGCAGGACTCAAAAAGAGCAAGGCAAGTTCACAGAGCAATGAACTGTGAGAACAAACATGAGAAAGAGTTTTGTATACCAATCACCCAGGAGCTATGACCATAACCAGGCACAGAGAGGCAGTCAATAAAGAACAGCACAGTCCCCTTGCCAAAGGATGGATGCCTACAGAATAGCAGTGGCAGCCGGACACAGCGGTTCGTGCCTGTAAGCTTCAGCCTATGAAGTGGCTGGAGCTGGGGATCATGGATCCCCAGTGCTGCCTGGGGCGTGTATCGAGACCCAGTTCCAAAAATAAAAAATATATATAGCTGGGTATGGTGTCATGCACCTATAATCCCAGCTACCTGGGAAGCTGAGGCTGGGGAACACTTGAATCTGTGGTAGTCTGGGCAACGTGAGCCTGCAGTTCCATGGGCAAAAATAGCGAGACCTAGTCTCAAAATTAAAAAAAAAAGTGGCAGTGGCTAAGTGCAAAGCTCCTACAAAGAAGACTCAGAGACCTACCATCAGATGAAGACTGTCGCCATGGAGAAGCAGCTCTACCAAAACACAAGACTAGGAATCGGGTGCCAAAGCTAAAGACCTGAAATGTAATGGGATAATGCAGCAAAATGAGGCTGAAAACAATAGAAAGAACAGCCACCAAGAAACAAGAAACATGGATACATGCCAAAGGCACTCAGAATGGCCAAGGAACATATTTTTAAAAAAAGACTAAAGGGCTAAACATAGACAAACAACAAAAAGAAAGGAGGCAAAGAGACCAGAGGGAGCGTGGTGGGGTGAGGTAATCCTATGGGGATCAACAATTATGCAATCATATACAAAATCCAAAAGTAAAAATATTAAAAATAATAATAATAAAACTACCTTACCTCCAGATGAACCACTACACCATTCAGAGTGGGTGACCAGGTTTAACTCAAGACCTGGCAGACAGGAGATGCCCAAACTCAGTTGTCTGAAAAGTGGTCAGGTCCTTATGATGTATTAACTACACACACTTCCTTAAAGCTTGCAGGTATAAAAACTTGGGTGCATCATTCAAGAGTAAAGAAGGCTACAGCCAGTGATGTACAAAAAACTGAACATCACAGGTCCTGTGAATCTGTCAATGGATTTAAAGTATCTGTTTAAAAAGGCTAAATAAGCCTAATTTTTTCCCTCTTTTTCTTAAGGCACAAGGGTAAACAATTTTGGGCTTACTTTTCTTGGATAAAGGTTGCTGGTATGCATTTGTACCAATTAGTAAACATGACTGTTAGAATAAGTACTAAGGGTAATACTGTAATCTTTGCAGTCTAAATTGTAAAAGGTAGCAAATGCCATGTTTTTGCCAGTTTGTATAATAGATATCGACCTTGATAACTGCTGTAACTGGCATTTATGTTTGGTACAATGTTATTATATGTAATGATAAATAAGGTACAGGCTTATTTTGGACCAACATAGATATGTAGGATTAAAACAAAGATGGGGGAATGAAGCCAGAACCCAATATGGACAATGCTATTCACTGAGAAAGGAACTGGGCATTGCTATCACCTGCATCTGAAAGACACAGAGACTAAGAATAGCCTGAGACCAGATAAGGCCACTTCCCCTTTTTACTGTAAAGTGATTATCTGGGCAGACTTGCTGATTATGCTAATGAAGGGTCCTCAGGTGGTGACTCCCAGGGCCAAGAGGGGAAAGGGAAGCCAGACCACCAGGGATATGGTGAATTAGGGGCCTCCAGTTGATTAAGGGAGGGGGAGCAAGGAAAAGGACAAAATAAGAAGGGGACAGAAAAGAGATGAAACAATTTTGGAGAGAGTGCAGAGCGAGAGCCTGGAAACTGGCATCAAATGTGGAGGTTTTCGGCCTCAGGAGAAGACCCAGGAGCTGAGTCCTTTGGAGCTTCCTTACCTCCCTGGGATTCGAGTCCCTGAGGGTCAAGAGCTGTGTGAAGGAGGAGGAGAGGTGACCCTGATGGAGTGCAAGCCATGGTGAAACTTAGATAGGCCTGCCTTGGAGAGACCTGCCTAAGACCCACCCACCTGTGTGGGTTGGGCTCATCTGGTGCCAACTGGAGTGGCAGAGGATCAGGATTCAAGGACACAGCCTGGTGTTTTCAACCAGAAGTACCCTAAGACTGAGTCAAACCCCACAAAGCTCCTTGAGGAGCGAGTGTGGAGCTCTATTTCCTTTGGAACACTTGTGAGGGTGTGGACTCTTTTAGTTTGTTTTTCCCCTATCTGCAATAAACCTCTATGTCTATCCTAGTTGCTAAGGTTTGATCTCTGAGCAGCTGCTGAGTCAGGCAGAAGAACCCACAGTAAAAAGGAATTCAAAAGGGGGTAGTCCCTAATTCCCAATAACAAAGTTAGACCACTCCCTCATACCATGTACAACAATCAACTCAAATTGGATAAAACACTTGGAAGTAAGACTTGAAACCATAAAATACATAGGAGAAAAAAATAAACAAAACACTCCAAACCTTAACACTTCAGAAATCTCTTTCAGGACACATCTACAGATGCTAAAAGAAAAGGAAAGAAAACATAAATAGCTGGGACTATAGCAAATTAAAGTGCTTGAGTACAGCAAACGAGACAATAATCAAAACAAAAAGAAACCCATCTGAATGGGAAAAAAATCTTTGCCCTGCACACAAGTGATAAGGGCCTGATAACAAAGATCCACAAAGAACTCATACAACAACAAAAACACAAAAAGTTCAGCCAAAAAATAGGAAGACCTAAAAAGACACTTCTCCAAAGAGGAAATACAAATGAAATGAAATACAAATGAAAAAATGTTCAACATCACTAATAATCAGGGATATGCAAATCAAAACCACACTGAGATACCATCTTACACCAGTAATAATGACCCCTATCAAAAAAAAAGGCATCAACAAGTGCTAGTGTGGATATGGATAGAAAGTAATACTCTTACACTGTTGGTGGGAATGTAGACAGATTGAGTCACAATGGAAAACTGTGTGGAGGACCCTGAAATTGCTGAAAATGGAACTATCATTTGATTCAGCAATCCCATTTCTAGGAATTTACGCAAAGTTATGAAAACTCCCATCGAAAAAGACAGCTGTTCCCAGATGTTTACCACAGTGGTATTTACAACAGCCAGGAGATGAAAGCAACCCAAATGTCCCAGAGTAGAGGAGTGGTACAGAAAGCTGTAGTGTATGTGTACACAATGGTGATTATACATCAAAAAACTTATGTCATTTGCGGTAACATGAATGGAGTTAGAAGGAATCATGCTAGCAGAAATGAGCCAGAAAAAATAAGATACCGGATGATCTCTTTTGTATGGTGGATAAAAGGAAAACAAAAGGATAAGAAAAACTTTTTAATTATTTTTCATCAGAATTGAGGCACACAGGCCAAACAATCAACAACTAAACATCAACTTAACCAAACAACAATTTGCAGAAAAATGGGAGGAGTGACTGAAGGGGGGATACAGAGGGGGGATA